>VYZP01046747.1:11534-24649 GCA_013400635.1 Hypocryptadius cinnamomeus | reverse complement strand
GAAGAACATGATCAAGGAGGTGGATGAAGACTTTGATGGGAAGCTCAGCTTCCGTGAGGTGAGGGTGGCTGCAGTAACAGACAGGGATGTGGCTGCAGGGTTGAAGGAAGAGGCAGCTGGGCCCCATATTCTGTGGGCTGTAGGTAGCTGTCTCCTCTCTGTGTCTTTCCAGTGGTGGGGTGCAGTGGAGAAGGCAGTGAGCTTCCCCAGTGTCAAGGGTGCGGAGCACTGCTAACCTCCATCTCCATGTGGCAGTCATGGTACCTGATGCCAAGGCTCTCCAACCTCCCTGCTTGCTTTGAAAGCACATTTGAGCCCTGTTGCAGCTGCAGGGAGTGCTCACTGAGCTCCCTGTTGTAGCTGAGGGAGTTATATCCCTTGAGTTTCCAGGTCTCATTGCTTGGCTCCTGTGGTACAGCAGCTGAGGCCTCATTTCAGGTGCAGTGCAGGAGCTCTGCTTGGAGCAGCTCATGAGGCACAAAAGGCTCTCTCTTCCAGTTGGTATTGGGACCCTCTCTGCATCATGCAGTGACCAGCCATGGCAAGCTTTATGAGGGGTGGTCACCCCCCTGCTGCAAGGAATAAATGTGTGGATGCAGCAGTTTGGTACTGCATGCTGGCTCAGCAGGGACACAGCTCAAACAGGTCTGTCTGTTACCACTGTATTGTGACAGTTGGGAGGACAGGCCAGGATCCTCTGCCAGGCAGAGGAAGGGAGAAAATTTGAGCAGTGACCTGCATATACTCAGGGGTACCCAAATCATCTTGGCAGGAAGGGGGAACCCAGGTACCAAAAGCTCCTGTTGCATCATCTCCTCCTCTCAGCCTTTAATAGCTGGCTCGGTCACAAGCAAATGTCACACTGTGGCTTTCTGAATTAACCCACAGCCTCTTCAGTCTCAATAGGAGGGGCAGCACTGCCTGCACCGGTTTTGAGGGCTGTGCTGCTTCCTTTTGTCCTGTGGGATGCCTGCAGTGGGTCCTGAGCAGCTGGGCTCCCTAGTTTCTGCAGGCATGATGCTCTCACCATGCCTCTTCCAGGCTAGGTTTCAGAACATCATGCTCTCCATTGTGGAAGTTTGAGAGCTTTGTCTGTGCTGGGAGGGAGGATGAGCAGCCAAGGCCTGTGACTGGCTGGGCTGATTGGGGCATGAGGGGTGACTGTCTCTCATAGAGCTGCTGCACCATCTCTCTGCTCTGGCACATCACACCATGTTCTTCTCCTTTGATGCCCCAAGGGCTTTGTTGGATTTATTTCACTGCAAGAGGGCAGCACAAAAAGACAGAGGCCAAAGACTTGGGTTACGAGAGAGGAGAAAGGATATGCAAATCTAGGAACTGAGAACCTGTCCCTGAGTTCCCTGCTGCCCGGTCAGAGGTGAACTGGAAGCAGCAAAGAATCCAGTGGAGCAGGAAGAGCACCATGCCCATGGCCCCAGGTCTCTGATTGCCAAATCACTGTGTAGGCTGAGGAGCCCTCTGTGTGCATTCTGGGCCACCCTTCATTCCAGATGAAGAGCTGGGGGCAGCCTCTGGCCTTGCTGCAGGGGCTCTCTCCCATGGAAGAGAAATGCCTTTATCCTCAAGGCCCTGAAGGATGCTGTGATGTCCTAACATCAGTGGCATGGCACGAGTAGCAGAGCAGCTCCTCTTCTGCGCCACCTGTTTGGAGCACAGCCTCCTGCAGGGGTGCCTGTGCTGCCAGCCCCTGGCACGTGGCATGCGGCAGCTGGTGCTGTTCAAGTGTCTTGCCAGAAGGGAAAACAATGGGCATGCAACAAGCTTGAGAGGCCCATGGGTTGGAATGAGGGAACATCACTGGCAGAGCTCTGGGGACAAATTACACAGCAGCTTTGGCAGACACACAAAGCTTCCTGTGGTAGAGAGGAGCAGGATGCTTCTTGCCTTGCTGCAGGTGTGCCCTGTCCAGCTGCCATGTTCAGGCAGAGGGCTGACAGGGAAGCAGGTTTCCTGGTGGGTCAGGGGACCTCAACCATAGGCCTGTCCCATTCTGCTTCTCATTGCTGGTGGCAAGCAAGCATGTGAAGGGTGACTAAGCTGACTCAGGTCATTCAGATTATACCAGGAGAAACCTGTTTAAATGAGTGTCTGAACTCACTAGGGTGCATCTATAGTACTGGAGGGCTCCTGTCTGCTTATCCAGAGAATACCAAGTCCTGGCATACCTGTGTGAACACACTCTTCTTGGGCCTGGCCAGAGAGCTGGTAGGGACCTCTTTCACTTGTAATAGATCACCTTTTTCTACTGCTTTGAGTAGTGTTCTCCCATCCCAGATAAGCTGTTGCCTGGCAAACAGGCTGCTGATGAACCACAGGCCCTGTTAGGAAAGCTGCCTTCTACCATTGACCTTTGAACGTCCACCAATACATTAACAATTAACTGTACAAGACTCCTGCCGTGACTCAAGCAATGAAATTTAGGCTTAAAAATATTAGGTATAGTGGGAGAAAAAAAACCCCATACCTCTGACTGTCTAATTCCATCATTACCACAGGAAACTGGAGTTAATTGCTGTGATAGTAATGTGTAATTGGAGCTGCTACGTAGAACCCACAGAAATCCACCCACTGCCCCCTACACCCTCACCAGCTGAAATGTTGACTCACATGATGTGTTTGCTACCAGGGTTGGTGCAAACCACATCCTTACATAGTGCTGCTTTTCTGGCATGCTGTTGTTGCAAGACTACTGCTGCTGCCTGTCAGTCCCACACCTTTCTTTGCATGATGCCCAGCCTGGCTCTGTGGTGTACAAGGATGTGAGAGCATGTCATGAAGGATGTGAGAGCAGATACAATTTACAATTTTTTTTTTAGGTTAGTGGGTTGGAAAGTGTGGATTGTGTTGTCCTCTTTGAGAGCAGAGCTTTGAAAAGTACCTACCTACATTATTCACTTTTGCTTCTCTATTGACATTTCCTTGAGACTTAGCTGCACATGGTGTGTCCTGGGCCCAGCAAGGGTATTACACAGGCTGGCAATGGGAGCTGAATGCAGATTGCTGGTGTTTTCTAGTTAGTAAGAACCAATACCTCAAGGTAAGGTGGGCTGCAGGCTGTGTGCTGGAGTGACTGCTGCTGAGCTCCTGTGGGAACCAGCATGATATCCCATAATGGACCTTGCTGGATCCTTGGGACTGACATTATGCTCTGTCCATCCTAAGCAGTGTTTTAGTCCCAAGTTCCTTTAACTCAGCCTGCCCTTTGTGGCCACAGCAGCCTGTATTCTTCTAGACGATTGCTGCGCCATCCCTTAGTTTCAGGATGATTCATGCTCACTTGTACTCATGACCCAGTCCCTCCCCAGGTGACAGCTGTATCAGACCTCAGGATTGTGCTGCCTCCACTGCTCTTTTCCAATGCCAGGAAGTGGGACTTTCAGGGTGGAGCAGGAGGAAGCATGACTAATTCCAGCCTAGCTGCTGGCCCTCTGTGTCACAGTGCCTGGTGGTGGCAAAGGGGAACTAGCCAGAGCCCAGTGGATCTGAGCAGAGGGAGAGGATGTCTTGGGGAGGATTTGGTTTCTTTCCAAAAGAAACCATTTATTTCTTATGTGAAAACCAGTGAACCATGTATTTGGTTTGTTTCTTACGCGTGTGTATTGGGTTTGCATGGCCAGGTTTTCATAGCAGGGGGTCTACAAGGAGTGGCTTCTGTGAGAAGCTGTTAGTATCTTCTGCTGTGTCTGGTAAGCCAAAGCCAGCTGGCTCCAGGACAGACCTGCCATTGACTAAGGTGATCCAATGAGGAATGATAGTAATGCCTCTGTGATAACATACATAAGAAGGTTAAAAAGTTCTTGTGCAGAGGTCATTATGACCAGAGAAGAGAGGAGTGAGAATATGTGAGAGGAACAGCTTTGCAGACACCTGGGTCAGTGGAGAGGGAGGGACAGGAGGTGATCCAGGTGCTGGAGCTGAGGTTCCCCTGCAGCCTGTGGTGCAGACCATGGTGTAACAGGCTGTCCACCTGCAGCCCATGGAGGATACCCATACCAGAGCAGGTGGTTGCCTGAAAGGGAGACGTGAACCCATGGGAAGCCCATGCTGGAGCAGGTTCCTGGCAGAGACCTGCAGACCTGTGGATAGAGGAGCCCTTGCTGGAGCAGGAGAAGGACTCTTTTCCCTGCACAGTGGCAGGAATAACCTGTGAAGAACTGACCATAACCCCCCATTCCCTATCTCCCTGTGCCGCTGGAGACAGGAGGTAGAGCTGGCAAGGAGGGAGGGGTGAGGGGAAGGTGTCTTTAAGATTTCTTTTACTTCTCATTATCCTGCTCTAATTTTGGTAGTAATAAATTCAATTAATATCCCCAAGTTAGCCTTTTTTGCCTATGACAGTATTTTGGTGAATAATCTCCCCAGGGCCTTATAACAGAAGTTCATGAGTTCTATTTTCTCTCCCCTATCCGGATGAGAAGGGGAGTGATATAGTGGCTTTGGTAGTCTGGTATCCAGCCAGGATCAACCAACTACAATGTGTTTGGAGAAGTAAAAGTTCCCTTGCCAAAGCCAGCCTGCTTTCTGCTTGCCCTGTGCTGAGCACTCACAGGTTAAGAGGCTGTTGCATGGAGCAGTGTGTGGTGAGCTGCCTGTGCGAGAGGGCGGCCAGCGCTGCTGTCATCTCCACACCCTTCCTCATGGGAGGCCTACCCAAAATCTTGCATTCCCACCAGCTTCTGCGAGCAGCTTGAAGCAGGGCTGTCTCAGTCTGAATGCTGGGACTCTGCTGCCCTCCTCTGGGACAGCTCGGGCTCTCCGTAGGAAACATCAGACTCCTCAGCCTGGCGGTCTGAGGAGCACAGCACTAGAGATATTTGATGTTCCTGTGCAAAGGGATTTCAGGGTAACCCTACCTGATATCTGCAGCTCTGGCCTGGCGTGAAGTGCTGCATTGGCACAGCTTTGTTGCTTTGTGCTCCTTTTGTACCTGAGTGGCTTGTCCTTGTGTCTGTTCTCTCTGCACTGTTCCAAGCACTGAGACACCTCCTGGGGTCGTCAAGAATAGCAGGGAGTTACAGGACCTCTGCAAGTACACCTTGAGCTTCCCCATCTTAATCTGGAGTTTGGTCGGCAGGTGGATGGTGGTACAGTGGTCTTTATTTTTAAGCAGACAGGTTTTGTTCCTTCTGTTAAAACAAAAAAAGTATGTTTTTGTGGAATGAGCTATAACACTTTTTTTGTTTCCCTTTGCAATTCACTTCCCAATACACACTCTGCTATAATGACTCAGGATTTGTTAAATGGACATGGTCCAGTGCAGGACCATGAACTTGCTCTGTGGACACTTGTTCAAGCCACTCTGTCACAGGGGTGTGCACCTGGGCTGCCGTTCTCTCTAAAAGGACTGCACTAATGCCATGGTTCAGGGAGGCATTCAGCCTGAGGTGAACCAGAGCTGTGTTTGCCCTGCTTTCAGTGTCATGGGACGTAACCTGAGTCCCTAGAACACTGGGGAAGCTGGTGGAGAGCTTGTGAGGGCTTATGGGGACAAAAGCGCTACACCTGAGCCTGCCCAGTGGTTGTATTGGGCAGGTGCAGAGGTGGCTTCCTTCCTCTGGCCTCATAGCAGCCCAGGCTTGGTAGGAACTGTGCTTTACCAGGGCTCTGATTCCTGAGAAACCTCCTTTTCCTGTGAGATTCCTACTGCTTTTAGTCTGTAACAGGACTGTGTACTGGAGCACAAGCTCCTTGCTGCCACTTGGTTTATATAGACCTGGTTTCCTTTGCTCTGAAATGTGAATTCCATCCCTCTCCAGGTGATTGTGCTGTTTGTATTTTAAGTTGTTCGAGCCTCAGTGAAAAAGCTGAATGTTTCCTCTCTGTCTTGCTAGTTCCTGCTGATTTTCCATAAAGCTGCAGCTGGGGAACTCGAGGAAGACAGCGGCCTATTGACTCTTGCGAAGCTCTCGGAGATAGATGTATCCATTGAGGGAGTCAAAGGAGCCAAGAACTTCTTTGAAGCTAAGGTATGATGTGGCACAGAGGAATATGAAACTACTCAGCTGTAGCTGAGTTTCCTTTCAAGTTTTGTTGGACTGTAGCTAGAGTCTTTCTGTGGCTCAGTCAATGCACCAGAGCAATGTAATTCACAGTCTGTGTTCTGGGTCTTACCCTGGTAGAACTGACTAGCTGACCTGTGTCTCTGTGGCTGAAACTAGGTGGCTGACCTCTTTTAAAGACAAAAGTGTCCTGAAAAACTAATGCAATAGGGACAGAGTTTTCCCATTTTGCAAAACCTCCCTCAACCAGGACACTCTGAGTTCAGTGGTGAACAGAGTGTTTTGGAGGGTAGGATTTCAGATATCTCTTTCTCTGTAACCTTTGGAATCAAAATAATTCTGCAGGGTCCTGGGGTTGGCAGAAAGAGCTGTACACCATCTGAAGCTGACAAAGCACCCTTTCTGAAAGCTCTCTTGGAGAGAAAATAATCCTGCTTGTTTATATAAGAAGTTTTTTCCCAAGAGCCTAACACAGCTATTGCACAGCAGATGTACTGAGATGAAAGCTGGAAAAATAGCCAGCAAGTAAACAATGTCTCTTTGATCTGCAGATTATCCATGGTGTAGTATGATGTTCCCAGATTTGGCCATGATTCAGTGTTCTCTGCAGTAGTTTCTCCCACTGCATACTCACAACCTATCCCCTGCTGCCTGGTAGTAGAAATAATGTATGTGACCCAGTACTGATGGCCTTGTTTTGGTCACTTGTTAGTGACTTATTAGTAAGTGACCTTTTTTTTGTTGATCTTAAAGTAAAGGAAAGTAACAGGTATTGTGTGTAAATACCCAAGCATTGCAGTGTAATTAATACTTGAGCTGTGCTGGCAGAGGATTCCAGCAAGCACTGGGAGGTGCAGCAAGCAGTTCTGTGTTGCTCATCTGGGAGTAGCTCAGGCTTTGGCTCTCCCTCTGATGCAAGGCTTGACACTTGTTTATTTTCTCTCTGTCTCGTAAAGGCTCAAGCCCTCTCCTCAGCCAGTAAGTTTGAAGCAGAGATAAGAGCTGAGCAGGATGAGCGGAAGCGGGAAGAGGAGGAAAGGAAGCACCGCCGAGCGGCTTTCAGGGAGTTAAAGTCTGCATTTACCCAGTAACCAACCAGCCAATATGCACTCTGAAATTGCACACGACTTGGTACGTTTCCCAGATCAGGGCTCTGCCTGGACAGAACTGCTTGGATCCTGCCTAAATCTCATCACAGCTTTGCTAGCCTTCCTTTCTGGAAGGTCCTCCTGAGCTCCTAAGGGCACAACTCTCGCAGTTACTATGCATTTATAATGATGTGAATAGTAGGGGCTGTGTCCAGGCTGTTTGCTCTGGACTGTTACGAGCACGTGACCCTAAAGCAGAAACAGCAGGTAGCAAATCCTGGGTGAGCATTGACGAGCATCATGTTTGCCTACTGCATTCTTTCCTATAGATCCTTTTTCTCTTAATCCTGTATTAATTCATTCCTTGCTTACAGGCAAGTAGTGAGGTCTTGTGTAAATCAGGGTGTACAAAGTACAGTTTGATTTCTGTATGTTTGTACTGCTGTTGGGTGTTGTCACCCTTTTCTTATTCCTCAAAGCCCCATGCCACAGGCACCATGAAAACACTGTGAAGAGAGAAATATAATTACTAGGGACATGGATCAAATTTACTGTCATTTCCTGTAGCGTTTTCTGCCACCCAGCATGTTGAAGAGTCTTCCAGTTTCTCTTCTCTGAAGTGCCATAGTAACAAACCCTTCAATCAGAGGTGAGATTCCCCAAGACTTCAAAGGGAAGAAGCTGGCTCTCTTAAAAGAGGAATAGAAAACTGAGTTGCCTGACCATTTATCTTCTTTCACATTCCATCACATTTAGTGTACTGTACAGCTTCACTTTTATTTTCCAGGCTTAGGCAGCTGTATCTGTTTTTAGGGGGTATTGTCAGCTGGACAGTGCAATTGGATGGCACACTGGGGTCTTCTATTTGGAAATTTACTCATAGCCTGAATCATGAAGGTGACATTGTTTGATTTCATTAGAGGCACAACAGAGGACACCAGCACAGCGTACTGAGCAACCCCTGCTCAGAGAGCAGGGAGGTGAGCACATTTAACTGAACTGAATTTTGAGGGCCTGCATTATACTATTAGCCATTTTTTCTTGGAAACACGGGCCAGATGCCCACTGCTTGTCTGGCTGTAAACACTGTCGGTCATGGCAGGGGAACTTCCTTCAGAGACCTCTCTCAAGACGTGGATTTGCTGAAATTCTGCCTCTGCTCTTGCCCAATTCGTGGCAAAATGTTATTTTTTTTTTTTTCCCCAGAACAAAACTCACCAGTCATCTTTTCACTTGTCTGTTTTGCTTCTTAAACTGTGAGCACTAAACTGTGAGCATGGAATAATAAATAGAAAAACCTCTACTCTTTAATGTCAGGTGAAAGAATTGCTAAACGATTAAACTGTGTATATATCTTCACAGATTATATTTTATAAATCACGCTTTTGTAGCTAAATATTTATAATTAAATGTTTTTATACTTTACAACAAAGCAGATAATTTCATCTTCAATTATTTCTCCTGTTGCTGAAATGTAAAAATAAAGCATTGTTATCTCCAGTCTTGTCTGTGGCTTATTTCAGGTCTTTGACTATAGCATTTTTCACAAATTATAACAGTAATCCCCAGAGCTTGGAATCCTGACTTGGATGAGTGGGGGAAGTGTTCAACCCCTTCTTGATAACACTTCCTCTTCTGCACAGCAGTTCTGGTGTGAAAAGCCCTAATGTTTGCATTCCCTCAGAAAGGGACATGGCTGTGTAAATACTTGAAATAATGCCTACTGCTAAATGTTGACATCTGAAGGTTGTCAGCCTTTCCTTATCTTCAAATAGCCTCTGTCTCAGCCCCTGTAGTGCCCCAGCTGGGAGCTGGGCAGGTTGCTTCAGCTGGAACTCCCTTTGCATTTCCTGCTTCTGCCTTTATTAAGGGAGAAAAAACAAAAATACATGGATATCTGAAAATATGTCTCCAAGCATTTTGTTTCTACTATTGCTGATCTGCTAAGCTTTGCTAGCATGGCCACACTGAGGAGGGGGTTCAGGAAGAGGTTTAACCATGCCTTGTTTTGGGTCCAGTGATGAAATAGAAGCCATAAATATTTTATCCCATGCAGCTCTGCTCTGTGCCAATACATTCACTGTGTTTATGAGTCCTTGCATCTCAGAGGTCAGGTAAAATCAGGGTGAAGGTTCCTTAGTCTCTATTTCCCCAGGAAAATTGTGACACTGGCAGCTCTTGGATTTTTTTTAAAATTTTATTCTTTTTATTGTTGTTGTTGGTTTTTTTTTTTTTATTTCTTTACAGCATAGCAAGCACTGCTGAGTTGTGCTGCTTTGCACATGAACTGGCTAAGGAGCCCAGTGGTTTTATTTTAACAGAATTGAGTCAACTCCAGCTGACAAGTTGCAGTAAGGAAATGAGCGTTGTCTATGGTTTTGTTCAATTCAAACGGGTTAGTTTGCTGTTAGTTGGGACCTGCATTCAGTGCAGTGACCAAGAAATGCTTTTGGATGTGCATTTATTTGGAAGTTGCAGCAATGTGTGTTTTGAAATTAGCTTTGCAAAAATGGATATTGGGAAGTTAATTGCTTTCTAAATTGTTCTGTTTTACTGGGAATTATTGTATTAGAGAACCATGTCATTAGGTTATGCAGAAGTACTAAAGAGAAGTTGTCTAGCTGTATCTCCCACCTAAAACCATGTGAAAACACTAAGTCATATTTACCTGTAATTTATCTATTACAATCCTTGATGCTCTGTCCTTTTATGCCTGATGTCACCACAGGTGGCTCTCAAAGGTCCTGGCAATCCCAGCTCTCTTTAGTGATGCCTGCTGGTACATTAATGCCTCTCTGGTATTTCTCACATGCCACAAGTGACTTTTAAGTCGGTGATGGCAAGCAGAGGAACTTGATGAAAAACCTGTTGTGCTCAGTGGTCTTTCTCAGAAGGGATAAATACTTGCCTCAAGTCATTCATCTAGAATGGAAACTTCAGGTAGTCCTTGATCCCTGAAGGGGTTTTGTTTAACAAAAACGTTACTTCTCCCAGAGTAGGTAAAGTACAATAGAGGAGTCACTAGCACTTCAGCCGGCACCGAGGGTGGGTTCAGCCTGTCTGGATGCTCAGATTGCAGTGGATTTCTCAAGGATGCTCCTGTCACAGTCATTGCCGTTGGCTGCAGGGGACAGCCTATGGCAGCAGGAAGTCTCACCTAAAGAGCTCAGTGTGGTCACAGTGGAGAGAAAGAGAAATGGTGTGATCAAGCTCTTCCTGGCTCAAGGTTTGGGTTTATCTGTGAGGATTAAGGTGACAACATTTTAACCTTATGGCAGTGTCCAGATAAACCCAAGACATCTAAAAGTAATTGAGTGTTGCAGAAATAGCAGCTTGTTTGTGGTATTCTTGTCTTTCAGCACAAGCCACCTGAGGTGACAGATGCATTGAAGTGACTGACTTTAAAAACTGCAGTTGGATGTTTGCCTGCTTTGCTGCTGTTTTCATTATTTTTAGGGATGTGACAAATGAGGACATATTGACTCTTCCCAGACAAAATCCCTGCTTATTTCAACAAGCAGGGGAACCACTTTTCCAAGTAACAAAATGCAGGAGTGGCAAGGGGAAACATGACTGTGACACATCCTTCTGGGCTGTTTTGTGATCATTATTTATCATTTCAAAGCTGTGCTCTGTTTTCATAGCTCTACCAGTGTGTTGAGGGAGGTGGGCTCTTGCCTCCAAGCCAGAATGGGTGAAAACAAGGGGTTAGTAAGGAAAGTTTATGGTATGTTGGGAATTCCGCTTCCCTGCACTTGGGTTTTTAATAGTGTGAATGAATTGGCACAGTAATCCAGGGCTCTGAAGTACATCATGCCCTTGGTACCCAGACTGGCTGCTGGGGTGATTTCACACCTACACAATATCAGCTGACATTCTGTCATTGAGCCATGCAGGAATTTTACCGCACGGGTACAGTCTTGAATTTTCATGAGATTCTCTCTGTTCTGCTTGAATGAGTTGTGGAAGATTTAAGATGTATCTGCTATTACCAAAAGATTGTCATCTGAGTTTCCTTGAGGTATTTTACAGAAATGCCAAGTTCTGCAGATGAGGAATGTTTCAGATACTTCTTGAATTTGATATTTTTTTTTTTGTCTCAGTAATATGTTTGTGCTAACTGGGATAAAAAAATTTCCACAAGTGCTAAACATCTTCCATCTCAGATAAAGGTTGTTTTAGAGCATGTGAAAATATTTTTGAGTGCTTAAACTCACATTTGATAAATAGAATAAGGCACAGCTGCTTCTGCAATTAAATTGGAAGTTCTCACTGACAGCTTGAAATGCAGCACTGCCTCCCTCCCTCCCTCTCTTTATCATTATTAGTATTGGCTCAAGCTGTGTGACAACAACCAGGGGGATTGAATGCAGCTTATCAGAGGCCAGCCCTTTTCTAGGGAGCTTTGCTTTTCCATACCAGCCTTCTAATGGAGAAATTCCATTCTAGTTTTTTTGGGTGAGGTAGTCCTATGTAGCTGTCAGCTAAAAATAAGCCCCAAGAATTACAGGCTTTCAACCCATTAGCTCATAAGAATCACTAGTATTCACTGTTGCATCATTTTTGGCTGTCATTCAGTACACAATGACAAGTATTTATTCACCTAGAAGAGGATGGAGAAAGCTACACGGGTTGTGGCTGACATCATGATTAGAGTGAAACTGTTTCAGCTGAAAACGGTTATACCTCCAGCAATGCGTAACAGCCAAGAATAGTTTTTTACGCTGAAGGAACCACATGGGGCTATTCTGCCTCATGTACTAATATGGGTTTGGGGACTAAAAATAAACTGGTATTTTTAGCTGAAGAAAGTTTGCCTTGAGCTCCTGATTTTTCCAGTAGAAGAGTCAAAATATGTATCATCTAATGCCCTATCTCTGTCAGCAGCAACAGCAGCTGCCGCTGCCTCCCAGGGTGACTCCCACGGCAGTGTCCTCAGGGTTCCTCCAGTGCCCGGGCGAGAGCAGGTCCAGCCCGTGGTGCCTGGGCACTGTGAGTGGTCACACACGGTGGCTTCTCACAGAGATTCTTTCGGCCACTGATAAAGCTGAATTTCCTCATGGAACCACACAGAAGAAACTGATAAGGCTGGGAGCCACACTGCACTGCTGAGGCCGCCTGTGTGTGTGAGACAGTGGCGAGAGGGTGGCAGAATCGCAGAATCATTCAGGTTGAAAAAGACCTCTGAGATCATCGAGTCCGACCTGTGACTGATCCCCACCTTCTCAACCAGACCAGGGCACTGAGTGCCACGTCCAGGCGTTCCTTGAACACCTCCTGAAACAGAGACTCCACGACCTCCCTTGACAGCCCCTTCCAATGTCTAATCACCCCTTCTGTGAAGAATTTCTTCCTAGCGTCCAACCTGAACTTCACCTGCTGCAGCTTAAGGCCATGTTCTCCTGTTCTGTCCCTTGTTCCCTGGGAGCAGAGCCCAATCCCCCGGTTCCACCCTCCTGTCATAGGGAGTCCTGCAGAGCAGGAAGGACCCCCCTGAGCCTCCTTTTCTTCAGGCTGAAGCCCGCCCCCTGCTCCTTCAGCTGCTCCTCGTCAGACCGGTGACCCTTCCCCAGCTCCGTTCCCTTCTCTGGACATGCTCCAGCCCCTTAATATCCTTCCCGAATTGATAGGCCCAAAACTGGACACAGGACTCAAGGTGTGGCCTTACCAGTGCCGAGTGCAAGGGGAACTGACGCAGTGATTTGATTGCCGGGGGGTTCGGGCGGGGCGGGAGGCGCCGGGACCCCCCGGTCCTGCCATCTCCATCTCCCCTCAGGGCTGTGAGGGGAAGGGGTGGGCGAGGCGCTGCGGCAGGCCCGCGCGTCCGGCAGGGGGCGCTAGAGGCCCGCCCCGAGATGACGTCACACGAAGGGTGGGCGGGAAGCGCCGCTGCTTCATCCGGGTCCCGCGGCGGGGCCTGGGGGCGTGGCCTCACCCTCACGTGACGCTGCGTGGCGGCGCACCCGCCATCTTGTGTTGTTGGGTTGAGGAGCCGCCGCGGCTGTGA
>VYZP01046747.1:0-11453 GCA_013400635.1 Hypocryptadius cinnamomeus | reverse complement strand
GCCGCCCCCACCACGCCCCCGCCGCCGCGCGCCCCGTCCGACCACCGGCCCTGCCGGCGGCTCCCGTCCGCCTCGGCTGCCGCAGCACTGAGGCGCCCCGCGGCCTAACCGGGAGGCGAGGCCGCCCAGGGGGGTGGGGGGGTGCGCCTGGAGGGCCCCCCTGCGCTCGCCATGGCCCTCTGCAGGGGTCGTTGGAGCTGGGGCGAGCGGGCCTTGAGCTCTCCGTGCGGGTCCTTGGTACTTGTCAGGCGGCGGCGGGGCGCCCGCCGCTCCTCACCGCCCTCCGGGGCCGTCTCCCCTCGCACTGACCCTTGTGAACTCGCTCGTCCCCTCCCAGCCCAGCGGGAGCGCCGCGGTGAGCCCCGCTTCGAGCACGCCCGGCCCTGTCGGGTTACACTGGCCGAGGAAGGAGGGAGCTCCGAGCCTTCCCCCGCGCAGGCAGCAGGGTGTTGGGAGCAGCGGTGACCGGCAGTGTTTGACTGGAGAAGCCTTGGCAGGCTGAAGAAAGCATCGATCACAATTGTGTACGTTTGGTATTGATCCAAGACAAGTAGTTTCAGTGTCAACAGAGCACTTATGGCTCTTTCAGTTTTCTGTGATTGCACTTTGAAATGGGACAAGGTGTAGGCCAAAAGGAGCTATTGCCAAGTAGTGCTTCTGGAATAAAAATCCACGTTTTCTCCAGTAACATTCAGTTCAACGTTCGTGGTGTGCTGCTTTTTCTGTAATTCTTGAATATCTGTTTGCTTGGGTGGGCGGGGAAAGGACTTTTGAATTCTGATTATATTCTTCTAACTTCTTGCTGCACATTTTATTTTCTTGCTTCAGGAGCTGACTTGGGCAAGTTCCTGGAAAGTACGTGTGAATTTTTTTTCTTATGACTCTGCTGATTGCTTTTGTTCTTAAGAAACTCTTAAATAAACAAAAATTAATTTGCTGTTCTGTGAATGGAGCATTTGGTTGATACACAGTGTGATAATTGGAAACCTTTGTAAACAAAATTGGTTGCAGTTGTCACCGACAAAGGCTTTGGTTTTGGTATTTATAAGTTTTGTTATTGGGTGGTGGCTGCTGTAGCTAATATGAGCTTTATTGCTATGAGGTGTTGGTTTTCTTGCCATGCATTTGAATAGGTATCTTTTGAGCAGTTAGGTGATGCCGGTGTGAAAATGTGTGACCTAATTAATCCTGGGGGTGCCAGCAGAAATGTTGAGTGTCCATGGCCCCTTCTGCACCTGCTTTGCTCCCCAGGTTCATGTAGTTCTACAAGCCAGTTGATGTCAGTGGTTGTGTGTTGGTGTTAATTTCTGAATGAATGTGTGATTAAAGAAAAATAAAACGTTTCTGTCTAATAGTCTGCTGGATTAAAGAGAAGGCAGACGTTTAGCCCTGGAAGTTGGATGTCACCTTTTATGTTGAGACTTTGATGAACTGCTTCAGTATCTGACAGTATTGTGTGTGAATACTGGGGTTGAATGGTTTTAAGAGCTTCTCAGGCTCTCCCAACCCCTGGGTACAGGAATGTGCCTGGGGACACCTGGTCACTGTGTTTCATTTTGGGGCCTTTTTCTGAATGGTTTCTTGAGCCTGTGTTTTAAAGCAGGAGCATAGAATAAAATGTAATGTGGTTTTGGAGCAGCAATGATTTGTTTCACAGGGTGCTTAAAAAAATTTAATACTACAGTGAAAACTTGGACTCTAACTTTTGTTACAGGTGTTGACCTTGAGGATTGTAAAATATCCTCAGGTGCTCCCGTTTGCAGTTTTGCCTGTGTTTCTAAAACATACAGTAAACTAAAACTATGATCCTTGTGATTATGTAAGTAAAAAAAAAAAGCTATAAATAGACAGTTGAGGGCTTTGTAATTAATTTTTTCCTTACTGTTTCACTCCTCAGTTGAGAAAAAAAACCTGTGTAAAAAGGGAATGCAAAGTAGGTTTTGGGTTTTTTTTAAGGAATTGAGACTAAGCACCACTGTATCTCTCTCCCAAGGCCAGTTGTCTAAATGAAGTTCTGTCACAAACTGGAGTTCCTCATACCTGAATGTAAGAAAAAAATCAGCAGTTTAAGATCTGTAGATACTTCATTAAAATAAAAACAACCTAGATGTCAGGGTCCCATGGAGTAAATTGTTGGGACAGCTGAGTGGCTGAAGGCTTTGCTGGTACATCTCTATGCTGAAAGATCTTTTTATTTAAACCTGGAAGGGAAAACACTGGTTCATAGTAACGATGAAGATGAGCTGGGTACTATGATCTGTGCTTTCCCCTCTCTGTTCATTTATTTATTTTAATTACTGAGAATGAAATTTCATTTTGCCTGCTTTTGTCTGGTCTTTCAAGTTCAAGTAACTGTCCTATATATGTTTCTTATTCTTTCATTGAGGTCTTTAAAGTTCTTCCTTAGGACTCTTTAAAGTATGGTATTAAGCTCTCTCATAGTGTGATTTAGAAAAACAAATATATTTCCTAGCAGTTTTTCTTATTTTTTTCCTACTTCGGTGCATCCCTACTTCGGTGCATTTGCTCAAAGATTAGTGAGATAAACTATATATAATTCATGATTATAGATAGAGCCATGGGGCAGAGCAAGGGAGCCTTCTCCCTGCAGAGCTTCCTAGAGAGCCATTGGGTGCTTTGGTGAGGAGAAACCTTTTTCTTTGTTTACTGAGGAAGCATTTGCCTCGAAAGGGACTCTTGCTTTGTGTGGTTTTCTCATCAATTTGTTTTAATTCATGGAGTGACATTTGAAATGCAAGGTGTGTGAAATGCTGCAGGGGGATGGTGTTTGCTCTTTTGGGAGCAAAGTCAGTTTCCCACCCAGCTTAGCCCCTCCTTGTATCTCTTGCTCTCAAATCCAGAACATTTTTTTTTGTTTGCGTAAAGGAGCTGGCTTGAAAATCACCAGAAGTGAGAAAAGGTAGCAAGTTTGCTCCAGGTGTGCCTGAGTTATGGATGGACCTAGGAATAAGTGCTTTAAGTGGCAAGGTCTGTGTGGCATTGGCCCTCTTGTGGTTGGTGGTAATATGTGTGTGGATATATATAACCAGTTCATCATGGGGATGTTTAATACCATTATTTTTTATGTTTAGCTCAGATGGCAGCTGGAGATTGTAGCAGGCTGAGGTCTTTGCGTTGCTTTGTTAGGAGCTGAGATTGCCGCTGTGTGTTGATTACAAAACGTGTCCACTTCTCTTTTTTGCGGAGGGAGGGCTTTCATTCCATTTCCTCTAAAGGTGATTAAGCATTCCTTGAATTTAGACACTGTAGAGATGGCTTGATGCCTGCATGGGAAACTAGGCTGCCATTGAAATTTTTCTTTGCCTCTCTTCTTTTTTTTAATGGGAAGGATGCACAGAATTGTTTTGATGCATCTGAGATTTTTCCCAAGCATGAATCAAAGTGTGTTTTTTCAGGAGTGAGCCTCTCCTGTAATCCTTAAAGCTTGTAATATATAGAAGCTGGATATGTAGACCTCAGGATTATAGAGAAAAGCAGAAGGAATCCCATGAGCTGTGTGGAGGTTGTAGAGTGTGTAGGTCAGTGAAAAATTTTGATGGATATTTAGAGAATTGTTTTAAAATACTGTGTTGTTGACTGCTTTTTGGATCACTTACTAATTTTTCATCATCTCAGTTATTAAAACAGTGCATTATCATAATTCTCTCTTTGGCCATATGTTTAAAAAAAATCTAGGGAAATAGAGAACAATAACTTGATTGCTTTAGTAGGTCTGCTTGTATATGTAGTTTGTCATTATAAACAGATAAACAGGCTTACATATACAGTTACAAAAACTGGTTAGAAAGATATTTTTGTGCTGTTAAATAGTTATTATTCCAGTGAAAGTAAGCTTGATGTACTGCAGTTTGTGAAGTGTTTTGTTACTTGAAATTTTGTCCTTTTCATTCAGTAGAGAAATAGCTGTTTCCAGTTCTGGTTACAGTGAAACAGTTTCTTTTATGTTCCTTCTCTTCCTGACAATGAATGTAAATTGCATTCTGTTATTATATTTTATGATAAAGGTATTGGCTTGTGTGACTGGGAGACTCAGAGGCTGTACATGTCCATGGGTAGATCAGTTTGGGTGGAAGCAGGTGGGATCCATGTGTGGTGGTGTGTCTGTTCAGACTGGAAGAAACAAGGGAGATACACTCTGGGCACTGCAGAGATGACTTTGGGTGAAGTTTTGTGGTGATAGCTGAATAGCTGAATTTATGTGCCTTCAGCCTTAGAGGCAGAATGTCATGTGGTGAGGAGTTGGTTTGGCTGGCAAATAATGGATTTATAAACTGATTTTTTCAAGCCATGTGTGTTAGAATCTGAGGATGATTTAGTTGGAAGAGCCTTTGGTGGTTGTCTCAGCCTCCTGCACAAAGCAGGACTGACGTCAGTGTTAGACTGTGTGTGACAGAAAGTGAGTGAGGCTGATCATGGAATAGCATATGGCAAGGTTTTTATGTAAAAACATTTCATAACTTGACTTAATAAATCAGATGCCCCATTCAACCACCATTAAAACCAGTGGAAGCTTTTATGGTAGGCTTAGTTAATGCTGAATCATCTGCATATGTGTTTTTCTCTGTAACACTAAGTTTTAAGAGTACTGAGGCCAGGATCAGGCTAACATCACAAGTCAATTTACAAAGATACAGTTCATAGATCAAAATAAGTGAATTTTTTTAGTAAATTTTACAAAAATGGATATGCTGTTTGAAAGTATCATAGTTCATATGTAGTATGCAGTCTGATAGGCATGCTGATTCTCTCTGTTAGAATATTTTATTAAACACTCACTGTTGAATGTTTGTTTCCTGAAGTATAGGATGTCTCAGAACTGCATGAGCAGGAAACCTTAAGGAACAGGGTAGGAGGGGAGGGAGAGAATATCCAAAGCCCAAAGAAGCTGGTTATTTAAATGACATGTTAAAAATGAACCCCTGAACCCTCTCAGCAACCCAGATCTGTTAATTCAGTGATTGTTGTCAGTGAATGTAGTCTGAAAGTAATTTCCACTTTGACAATATGTATGGGCTATATAATGTGTGTGGTGAGTGGGAGAGAGGTGGTGCACTGGGGTTTTGGTTGCATTCACTGTCTGGCTTCTGGCCCTGCTGGGGAGCAGCTAGACAGACTTGGCATCTTGATGTGTAATGCCTTGTGGATGGGCACAGTTGACATAGTTATCTACCAGCAAGTTTTCCATGTACAAGGTAGACAGATGTGAAAGTGATTTTTTTTTTATTATTATTATTAGCTGGAAAATGAGCTCTGGCAGGATTTTGGGATAAGATTTGGAATGAGAAGCAGTTTGTGTTCCAGCCAGTGGCAAGGCCAAGGGTGTGGTTCCCTGACTCTGCTTCGAGCTTAATCGCTGGTGTCTGCCTTTGGCTCGGAGTCTGGTAATAAAGGTGGAGGTCACGCTGTGTTCTGGTGGGGGAAGTGGGAAAAGCCTTGACATTTGGCTCTGTGCAGGTGAAGCAAGAAGTGGAAAGCTCTTCAGCCTACATCCAACCACCAAGTTCACAATAGTAGGTAGGAAAGGAGGAGAACATCTTGAGTTGTGTTACTTAATGTTGTAAATTTTTTGGATTTGGTTATTAGGTGTGTAGGTCTTGTTCTCTCTTGTGTCAGTTCTGTCCTTGCAGGGCTACTTGTATTTGTCCTTCTTGACTAGGGTGCAACATGTGGCAAGCTGAGGTGCTCCATAAAGCTTTAGGTGCACTTGTGCAGTGAGCAGGGGAGTGCCAGTTTGAAAGTGCCATTTGAGGTAGTCATGGACAATTTCTGATCAGAAACTGCCAAGAGATTGAAATACTTTGGCAAGGGTTTGAGACAGGGAGGTTATAAGACTTCAAGAGATCTAGAAATGTAAGTGTAATAATAGAGGCGTAGTTTCTGGAGAAGTGGATGGTTTGGACATTGCTCCCTTAGGAATAACTTTCTGGTGTGTGGGTAGATAGGCCTTGGAAAATTCATGCCTTTATCAGGAATCAGGTTTGGTGAGCCAGAAAGGGCTCCTGTGACTTTCTGGCATCTTGTATAATGTGACTAATAGATTTTTTTTCCTCTGATTAATTTTCTGTTTAAACTAGAACATACTTACTAGAAAATATTTTCACATTGATCTAAAACCAGGTAACTTTGTTGATTATCTCCGAATGTCTTGCTTCAGTCCCTTCACTGAATAAACTTGGGTCTTCTGATGTTTTTACCTGAGTGACCATTTACAGACTAAGATACTTAATTTTTTCTCAAAGCTCTATAAATAGAGCTTTAGTATGTTAGTGTTTTTTCTTCTCACTGTAGGGCATATCTGTCAGATTCTATCAATTTTTGAACACCTGATTTATCAGCTCTTTTGCCTCTTAGAACAGAAAGGACACCATATCCCTTCAGTGGTAAAATTTTGGTATATATTTACTCTGCATTTTTGTTTTCCTGGGTTAAGTGGTTTTTGTTAGCTCTTCTAGTCAATGTTCTATCATATATTTCTTTTCAGTTGATTAATGTAATAAATCTCAGCATGGTTTCAGGACTGTGTTTTTCCAGAATAGTCTTGCATTTCTTATATATCACCTGTATTTTCTGCTTGTGAGTCTCTTGACTTTGCCTTATTCAGTGCAACCTGCTGTACTGGACTGAGTCATTGAATAATTCGTGGTGGTACTATTGATGATGTGTTGTTTCCATTATTTACCATATCCGTGTTTGTTATCCTTAGGTTTTAGAAGTTTTGTGGCTAGTGTTACAGACTGTAGAAGACAGCTTCTTGCCTTTTACTTGGTTTTGAGAAATTTTTTTTGTCTGAGCTGGGTTGTTGTAGATTCTTTAGAAGAGAACAAAACTTAAGTTGTGACAACTTGAGACTTTTTGTTTGGTCCTAAATGATTTTGTCCTTTTTAACATTCTCAATACTGAATTGAAATGTCCTGCAGAAGTTAAAATTTATCTGCTTGCTCAAGCAATGACATTTCTACTCTTACAAAAGTATATTTTGATTGCATGTGTTCCATAAATCTGTGTTGCCTGGCCTTAATTATGTCAGTGTCCTTTAATCAGTGTTGTCTGCTTTAGCCAGTGATTAATATCAAACAGGTCGTGTAGCCACCTGAGTCATCCTGTTTACCATTGTACTTCAAAGGTGGCTTGCATACAGTTGTGGATCATCCTTAATATTTCAAGAATTAGAGAAAATCAGCATGAATTATTCAGTCAACCTGTTAATTTTTTTAAAAACACGGTTACTGGCACTGACATTAGCTAGCTCTAGTAGCTGCCTGTGGAATGTTTTCTTGCTTGTGGAAGGTGAAGTTTTCTCATCTTGATGTAATGTTGCTGTTGAATGGTGGAACACTGCTGTTACATTCCTTCTCCACATTTATTTAAGGACAACCTGTTTCCTTGCACTTAAGTCTGCTCATGTTGGATTTCTGTTGTGGTCTTTGGTTCTCCCATTCTCATCCAGTTTCTAGGTTTAAAAGACTCTTTCAGACCTGAAGTAACAACAGAACTACCTTGAAAGGAAAGGATATTTTCTTCCTAAACATCTCTGATCAAAGAGCAGACCATTTAAAAATAAAATAGCTGTGTATCGGAAGGATCAGTGGTGTATTTTTTTTCAAGGTTTAGATTTCCAAAGTTAATTAAAAACCTAAGCAAGCAGTGGCCCCAGAGCTATAAATTGCAATCACAGTACAAATCTTTATCTTTTATTTTTTTTAACTGCAGACAAGATTAGATGGTCAGACCTGAATGCAGCCATTGCCTAGGCTTAACTTGGAATGGCAAGAACCTCTGTCTTGGTAGTCTCTTACCCAGAACAGCAGAACGTCTTGGTGAGACAGATAGTCATGTGCTACTAGCTGAGAGAATTCTGTAATGGAAATGTAGGAATGTAACATTGCCTGAAAATCTTAATGCAGGTGCCCATCAGTAACAAATGAACCTTAATGGCAATTATGTGAGGCTGAGAAAAGTCTGGAAAACATGGTAGTTTTTGATCTTTCAAATCTCTGAAAACAGCTTTTTGGCTAGATATTTATTAGCTAGCTGTGTGTTTTAAATAAGATACCAGAGCTTATGGGTGAAATGGGCCACAGTAATTGTAGACCTTCAACTGAAACATCTTATGCATTGTAACACATAAATCTAGCTAGTAGAATCAAGTTCTGGCTTGTGTCTGTAGCAGATGTTTGAGAGCTTTAATACATTTGTAAGATACTAAATAGCGAGCTTGAAAAATAATTTAAGAAANTTTCCCTAAAAATATGCAGGAAAACCCCAGCTGTTTGTAGGGTTGCACTGGCACCTTGATCAAGTATTGATCTTATTTGAAGAAAACTTTGGAAAAATGCTCCAGTTTGGTGGAGTGGTGGGAAGCACCAGGTAGCTGCCTTGGCCAAGCAGTGGTGTTAATTTGCTGTTATCAAAATATTGCCTCAGTTTCTTGCTTCAGCTTGAGGCTGCCCGTGTGCTCTCTGCCCATATAAAATCTGTACTGTGGAGATGCCTTGATCAATAGCCTTTGATTTGTAGAAAACCTCAACTCACAAAACCAGCTGTTCAGAAAGGGAGTTTTCCCTCATCAGATTATATCAAGGAGGAAATATTAGGTATATGTTATTTTTGTCATTTGCCATCCTTGATTAATAAGGAAGCAGCATTTTAATAAAGAACAAAATCAACATTTCTGTTATTAATATTGAATTTTAAGACCCAAGAAAGTGATCTAGATGATAAAGATGTGATAAGTTAACCATTTTGTCTAAGCAAAAGGCGTGAAGTTTGTGCCCTGATCATTCATTCCCGTCTCTGAATTCCTCATCCTTTTTCTTGCTCCACCCTGACTTTTCCCTCCTGTGATGCGAGTGCTGCCTTGTCCACTCCAACTTGCCTTTCCAGTTGGTGCAGCTTCTCCTGCACGCAAGGTGTGGTGTGCAGTCACTGTCAGAGGCTCCTCTCAGGTTGGCTTCCATGCTCTCCCCTTTTGGCTGCCTCTTTGAGAGCCAGCAGAAGCAGCACAGGGTGTCCACTCCCTTTGTTTCATCTGCTCTGATGTGGCTTTAGTGTTTTCCTCTGGTGCACTTGCTGTCTTAGCTTTCCTGAGCCTTTTCCCTGTTCTTTGCCCTCCTCCTCCCAAATCATTGCCCGTTTCCAGGGTGTCTCTTTCCAACAGTTTTCTCCCAGCCTTGCCTGTAATTTCTTTTTCATGTGTGTTTTATTTCTGGGTAACGTTGTCTATTCAGTTTACCTGTCACACCTATTCAGATCACCTGCACATCTGTTTTATTCTGTTTTGAAGGGGATGTATTCAGTACAGTTTCATTCACTTACAGTTGTCTTGTTTTCAGTTCAAAATTCATACAGTCAGAACTTTTAGGGATGGAGTAACTTACTTGAATGCAATACAGAAGAGGAAGAGTTCACAAAACAAAGTGTGGTGGCCAAAATGAGGGATAGGGAAAGCCATTCAGCAGCTCACTGGGATGAGACTAGCATTCTTGTAGGTGCTAAACTGCTAAGAAGTCTGGTAGAGAAACATGACACAGCATCCTCAATTTCTTGGGAAGATAATGTAGAGGCCGAAGAGTGGGGCCGAGTGGGTCCAGAACCAGTGAATAGCTTGATTCTGACTGGATTTTAGTGCTTTGTCCTTATATCTGATGCTTTTCAGCTGTGTTTTTGTTGTTTAACCCTGAGTGCCAGCCTTTGTGGTGTTACTGATACTAGACTAGCTTTGATGTTAGGAGTTAAAGATCCCAGGTTCCCTGGTGATGCACATGGATTGATCTGAAAACTCTCCACCCCACGCCAGCCCAGCAGAAGGATTACAGGCATTGCAGGAGGTGGAGGGACAGCCATTCCAATTAAGGCTACCAGGAGTTGTGTTAGAGGCTTGTTTCTGCCCAAGTGTGCATGATGGTTTATTTGAATTGCCCCACGATATTTTCTCTTGTGGCTGCTGCATGTTGTCTTTGGGTACCTCACCTTATATTTTGATTTGCAGGATGGCGAATGGATACAGCTTGTATGTTCTAATGAGCTGTCAGCTGCTTCAAAAAGGCAACTCAGATCAGACTAAAATCATCTCAGACTAGGCCTGTGAGAATATCTGGGTATTTTTGTACTAGCTTTTGGTGCAGGTAGTAGGGGTAATTCCTTTTAGTTGTCTAGAATTACTGTGAAAATAAAAACATTCAGATTTGCATATAAATTACTTTGTGTATGGGATCAAGAAGATACAGCATGTTGTTAAAATACGTAAACCAAACGTTAGTTGGTGGGCTTAGACTGCAGGGAGTTTAAGCATTTGTAATCTTATGCCCAAAGTATTTGGGTAAAATCTGCTCAAGCAATTTTAGCATATTTTGTTTTAGCATGTTTTGTCATTTTCTTGCTTTGAGAGTCTTGATTTATTTTCTTTAATGTTACTACTTCTGTGGAATAGATATAAGAAAAAAAGCTTCATTTGTTTAGTTTTTTCTTGGTTTTTTTTCAGTCACTAATGCCCTTTCCACCTCTATCTCCCTGGATTTTGTTTTTCTCTTTCATCACTTTTTCATGCAAAGTGTAGACAAACTCATGAAGTTCCTTGTTTAGTTCCTGGATCTGCTAAGGGATGTGGTTCTGATACAGCAAAGTTCCCTCCCTGACATTATGGGTTCTTGAAGTCTAATCAACCAGTGTCTGAAGATGATGCTTCAAATTCTACTTTTTCTTGGGCTTTAACTGCAGTGTGTTTGGTTTTTAAAAAACCAAACTATCTTCCTCTGCAGATTTGGATTTGGCTGCTGCTGGAAGGAAAGAGGAGCTGTGTTTATTGCATGAAAGGGCACTTCTCCAGAACTGCCTGGACTGGACTCGGTTCTGTTAGGGAAAAGTTACCTTACCTTAGTCTTGTTCTTTCCCTCCTGTATGGCTTCATCTGCTCTTATTCATACACTCTGGATATGTAGGAACTTGACTTGAGCTTTGCTAGTGTCTGCAGGACCTGCCTTGGCTAATAGCAATGAAATCAGCTGAAGTCTGAAGTTATGCATTTCTTTTGCTTAATAAATCCAAGAATGAAAGAATTACTGTCATTTGCCTGCAGTATTTTAGAGTATGTGGTAGCATTGGATGTACTCAATCTTTAGAAGGCTTATTTTTCAAGAATGAGCAGTGGAAAATTCTTGAATACTCTGCCACTCAGCTGGCAAATCTGTCTTGCTGTAATTCTAGTGAGGTTTTTATCCTCTTGTAATTGTCAGGAAGCAGCAATTCTGTTAATTAAGCATTACTGTTCTTGGAGAAGAGGATTATGCATCAAGTTCTCCGTGTTTGTACAAATTGTTTCCTCAGACACCCTAATCCAGTGTCCTGTTTGAGCTGTTAAAAGAGGGATTTAGGGAAGAAATCTTGATGCAGTTGCTCCTATATTACTAAATCAGTCTGTGTTGGAAAGTTGAAAT
>VYZP01046743.1:36847-51088 GCA_013400635.1 Hypocryptadius cinnamomeus | reverse complement strand
GACCGAGTTCCCCTGGGCAAAGGGATTTGGAGCATCCTCAGCTCCACAGTGTGGTTCACCACGAAGCCTGAACAGGATCCATATCCAGCCTGTAGTAGTTCCAAATTTATATTTTGCTCTTTGCCTTTTTTGTCGCTTTTTTGGCACGGGGTGATGCCACGTCCCAGCCGGGTGGGAGGCACCGGGGCTGGGATGGGGTGGGAGATCTCCATGGGGAGCTGCTTCTGCCATGGGCACGGCCTTGGCTGGGCAGGAGCTGGTGAGGGCAGAGCACCATCCCTCCCCACAGCCCCTCATTGCTATTTTCTTACAACCCTTAGCCCCCAGGATTGGGAATTGGGGTCTGGGATTGGGTTGAGCCCCCACCTCCTGCAGCTCCCGCAGCCCTGGATGTGCTGTGCATCATCTGCAGCTCCTCTCTGCCTCGGAGAGGGGGAACAAACAACTCTCAGGAGATTAATAATTTATCAAAAGTCAAGGGAAAAGGCAGATTTCAGCCCTGGGTTTGGGCAGAAGGTTTTAATGAGGGAGAGAGGACCATTCTTGGGGCAGAGCCGGGTTCTGGCTGATTTGCACCAGGAGACATCTCCTTGTGTCCCTATGGATGTCCAAGGTCTTGGCACTCGGGGTCCCAGGGGTCCCCTCAATCCTGCTGAGCAGCACAGGAGCAGGGAAATGAAATGATTTAGGGAGGACCTGCCTCCCCCTTCCTCCTGAAATAACGATTCCCTGTCTCCACGTCGGCAAAACAAGGCACGATCCTAACCCAGATTCGCAGCACAAATAATCCAGCAGCTCCCGGCGCTGCGAGGGATTTCGGGAAGCGCGTTCCGGGTGTGGGATCCACGCGGGCTGCAACAGGCGCCGTCTCCCAGCCGCCCGCGCTCCTCCGGGATTCAGCACGGCTGGAATTGGCTGGGCTTGCTCCCGGAGCACCGTGAGGGAGGAGGCTGGAGCCCGGCTGGTGACACACGGGGTGACAAAGGCACCTGGTGACGCACGGGGTGACAGAGGCACGCCAGCACCGGCCCTCCCGCAGCCAGCCGGGCTGTGAACCCTGCGTGCTGTCCCCAGGGCGAGCGGTGCCCGGTCACCGAGGCGGGCAGCAGGGGTGACCGAGGGTGTCACAGCATCCCCCCAGCGTGTGCCCGGGGCCGGGCCGGCCGTGGCCGCGCTCTCGGGGCCGGCAGCGCTGCAGACACGCGGCTGAGCCGCCCAACCCGTCCGGGAGCTTTGGGAACGGCGCTGTGGCAGCGTCTGGCTCTCCAGGCACTTCCCTCCTCCCAGCGCCTCTGGGGCCGCCGGCTCTGCTGGGATGAGCCTCCCCTGCTCCTCTCTCACGGGTTTTGGGGTCCCCTGTAATGATGGGAACCACAGCCCCCGCGTTTATCCATCAGTGTCCGGTACGGAGCTGACCGCCCGCTCCCAGGGTGTGCACAGAAAGCAGCGTCAGGGTGGCACCAGGGTGATGGCCCTGTCACTGTCACCTGTCATTGGGGTGGTGGGACTGGTGCCAGCCCACCAGCACACCCTTTTCCAGTACACCCTTTACTGTGCCCCGAGTTCCCCAGCAGCAGTCTGGCCTGGCTGCAGCCCGTGGGGGCTCCCAGCTCCCCAGAACTCATTCCCAACTGGACCTCGTGTCTTCGAGGCCTTGCCCCTGCAGTCACCCCACTGATGTGTCCACACCTGGGCGGGTTTTGGCCAAGTGTTTCCTCCCCATCCCTGCATCCCAGCGGGCAGGGCCGCAGGGCAGCACGTGCTCCTCTGCAGCCACGTCCCAAGCTGCGTCCAAGAGCAGGTGTCACCACACCCCACGCCGTGTGTCCTGCACCTCGTCCCACCCAGTCGCTGGAAGCACTCAGGAAAACACACACCGGGGGAAGCAGGAGCGTTGGGATGAGATCTGAAAACCGGCGGGGGAGAGATGCCCACGGGGCACTCGGGTGCGCCGAGACCCCGGGGGGACCGGGGCGCCGGGCTTGGCCGGGCCGCGTGCGGCGCCGCGGGAGCAGCCGCGCTGGCCCGGGGCCGTGGCACGGAGCTGCTGCTGCTGCTGCTGCTCGTTGGATGCCGCCGTCGGTGCGGGGCGGCTGGATCTGCCGTCAGCCGGAGCGGTTTAGCCTGCTTCACTCCTGCCAGGCGGCTGGGGCTGTCCTGCAGCTCCGCCACCCCGTCGGGCTGCTCCTGGTGTCCCTGCCCGCTCCGCGCTTGGCGCTGGGACGCGTTCGGCTGCGGCTGGCATGCCCGGCTGCCCCGCAGGTGAGGCCCCGGGCAGCTCACGGCTCTCCCAGCGCGGCCCTCCGCACCTTCCCGAGCCTGTCCCCTGCTCGTGTCCCCCGCGATGCGCTGCGGCTGCTGGCCCCGATCCGCGATCGATGGGCGCTCTAATTACCCTGGGCCTGGGGGGATCCGGAGGATGAGGATGGAACGGGGGCGCTGGGAGGATGCCGGGAGGGCTCTGTGGGGTGCGGGGAGCTGCTGGGTGGTTTGGGGGCGCGGGGTGGGGAGGCAGCAGGCGTTGGGGTGCCCTGAGGAGCCCGGGCAGGTTGGAGGGCGCAGGCTGGGAGCCCCGAGGGAGTTGCCCGGGGTCGGCCCGGGGGTGCCCGGGGTGGAGGTGCCGGTTGTGCCGGCGCAGGGGCGGGCGGCGGGGCCNTGCGGGCACCGGAGGGTGCCGGGAGGGGGGGTAGGACCAGGTGGGAGCAGGACCCGGGGGGGCCACACCAGCCCCGTGTGCCCCCGCAGAGCCGTGCCCGCTCCCCGCTGCCTCCTGCACCTGCCGCCCCCCCGCCCGTGCCGCAAACCCGGCTCCAACCCCCGCAGCCCCCGGCCCCGCCGCTCCCTGGGCACCGAACCCCGCCCGGCCCCGCAGCCCCCCCAGCCCCACAGCCGCGGGTCCCCCAAAAGCAGGGCGCGGGCTCAGCCCCTCGGGGCTACCGGGGGAGCCGCGGTTTTGGGCCGCGATTCATTTTTTCGCAGCTTTTCAATGGGGGGTGAATGACTCATGGAATCCTTTCTCCGTTTCTTTCAATGTTTTTTTGGGTCTCTTTGTTCCTGTTTTGCTGATTAAATGATGGGGATAAGGAAAGGCTCGGCGTGATGGAGGCGGCTCCTGCGCCGCGGCACATCGGTTGTAGGAGTCTCAGGCATTTTTCCTGGCCGTGCTAGAGGACACAATGAGATTTATTTTAAATATGTCTCATGCAAGGTGCTTATTTGCCCAGCGTGTGTACGCGGCACAGCTCACTCCCGGCGTGCTCCAGAAAGCCCTACCATCTTCCTCTGCCATGATTAATAAGATTTTTAAATCCATCCCCGTCCTCGGAGGGGAAAAACCTGCAGGTACAAAGGGCAGAGCCGAGCTGATGCTCCTTCTCACACTGAGCACAAAGAAATCGAGCCCAAAAGGTTGGACTTGGCTTTGTGGGAGTGAGCTCAGGGACGCCAGTGTGAGCTTTGCTGCTAGAGTGGCAGCCGTGCCAGCATCCCCATCCCTGGGAACCCCAGCAAGGGGGAAACCGAGGCAGCACGCAGAACCTCCAGGAGGGCTGATTCACCCGGCCGAGACACCCATGGTGGACGATCCCTTCTCCACCACCCCCAGCACCTGTGGCGGGGAGGGCCCCGCGGCCGCTGGCCCGGTGTCACGCGCTGTTTGCTCCTTCTCCAGGGTGCTGCTGCCCGCGGGGACGTCCTGCCCGCCCTCCTGCCCGTGCCCTGGGCCATGTCGTCCTCCGACGAGGAGACCCTCAGCGAGCGCTCCTGCCGGAGCGAGCGGTCGTGCCGGAGCGAGCGCTCCTACCGCAGCGAGCGCTCGGGCAGCCTCTCCCCCTGTCCCCCCGGGGACACCTTGCCCTGGAATTTACCCCTGCATGAGCAGAGGAAGAGGAAGAGTCAGGATTCGGTGCTGGACCCGGCCGAGAGGGCTGTCGTCAGGGTCGCAGGTAAGGCAGCGCCTTGTTGGTTGCCCCCGGGGGTTCCCGGGGCTCCCCCGCGGTGACTGAGATGCTCTTGGGGTCACCTCTGTGCCCCGCTGCTCCTGAGGGAGGCTGGGGGTGGCTGGAGAGAGGAGGGGAGGGATGGATGCGGCTCTGGTGGCCGAGCAGCAGGGTGGTGGTTTGTCTCTGCCATGGCTTTGTCCTCTCCAGGCTCGCCCCGGGCCGTTCATCCCATCAGCACTGGGGTTAAGGGATGACTGAGCACCTCCGACTGCGGGTTGGGTGACATTAAAACGCTTCATTAAGGACTGAATGGCTCCTTGGTGGAACAATGCCCTCGGCTGAACTCCGGGGAGGAATTTGCCCGGGGAGGTTTGGGATTCCCGCCCGGCTGATGGAGCTGGAGCTGCTCCTTTGTGGTGCCCATCAGCGGCTCCATCGCTGTGGCCACTGGGACGAGCGATGTCCCCGCGTGGAGGGGACAGTGCCCCGCGTGTCCCTTTGCCTGCTGTGCCGCTGACCCGCTCACAGCTCAGGAGAAGGAGCAGGGAACAGAAACAAAGGCGGGGCTGGACCCACCTTGGCCGATGTCTCCTGGCCCAAGCGCCGCTCTGAGGACCCCGCTCCAGGATGGCTGGGGAGGGAGGATGGGGGAATCTGCTCAGGGTGGTGGCTGCAGGCACCGGAGCTGGGATTTGACTCTTCGCTGGGGCCAAACGGCCATCAAGGGCTTTGATCTGCGGCTGC
Source organism: Hypocryptadius cinnamomeus (assembly GCA_013400635.1). Lineage (NCBI taxonomy): Eukaryota > Metazoa > Chordata > Aves > Passeriformes > Zosteropidae > Hypocryptadius > Hypocryptadius cinnamomeus. Next base: position 46,403 of record VYZP01046743.1, on the reverse strand, counting down.
CGGGGTCTGTCCACATCTCCCGGCGCTCCGGGCGCCTTTGATCTGCTCCTGCCGGAGCCGACGGGGATTTGGGAATCACGGCCGTGCTGAGGGACCCCCGCTGAGCCCTGGCCAGGCTGTTCCTGGCTGTTGCTCCAAGAGAAACCCGGGGCTGGGTTTTAATCTCGCTGGTGGGGGTGGGCACAAGGGTGACAAACCCCTGAGGTGACCGCTCTGCCCAGCCAGCCCCCGGTCGGTGACCAAACCAGCCCCAGTGCTGGGCTCCCCGTCCTGTGGGGACACAGACTGGGAGCACCGGGGAGCAGGGACACACCTGGCACAGGGGCAGGTGCCACCAGGGCAGGGTGGCTGTGGGGTGCTGCTCCCTCTCTCCCTGCCTGCCCCATGGCACGGGGTGCGTGGGGATCCGGCCGTGCCACCGTGCCAGCCCGGGAATCTCGGGGCTGGAAGAACCAGTTGATTCAAATGATGGCTCTTGAGAATGCTCCGTCTGGGGCTGGGATAGGCAAATGTGCAGGGTGCGGCTGGCCCTGCCCCAAATCCCAAATCCCAAATCCCTGGGGCTGGGAGATGGAGGGGTACCAGGATCCTGCCATGTTCACTGCTTCTCATGGACCTGCAGTGCCCCAAAATCCCCATCCTCCCACACCCAGGGATGGATTCTGCCGAGGCCCAGCCATTCCCCAGCTCCATTTGTGCCCGGGATGCCGAGTGCTTGTTGTCACCCAGCTGGATCCAGCCCGTGATGAAAGGCAGGGGGATGTCACAGAATTCGGTCTCATGCAGATTGCCCATTAAAAATAACTCGGGAGGTGCAGTGAGACAGTGCTGAGCTGGGGAAAAAAAAGAAGAGTTCGGAGACAGTTTTGTGTCACCAAGTTTGAAAATGAGCTGAAATATTGATTCAGATCCTTGCATTATTCAGTGGGAACGTCTGCGGGGCGCTGGCTGCCCCAGTGCCTCTTCCCACTGGGATCAGGCTTGGCACCAGGGCTGGTGGCCTGAGGAATGTGCCCTGGGGGACCTGGCACCTCTCAGTGAGGTGAGGGGAGGCCAGTGGGGGGCTTGGCTTTTTGGGATCCCCAGGAAGGGGCAGCAGGGCCTGGGGATGGAGCCTGGGCACCATTTGGGGCTGGGGAGCCCCATCCTTGTGCCACCGTGGACCTTGTGGAGATGACACAGAGAAGGAGTGGCACCTTTGTGGGTTTGGGGGACACAGGGATCTTGGTTTTGAGGGGACACAGAGATCTGGGGGGCCGTTGCTCCTCGCTATCCATGGGGTCCAGCAGTCTCTGCATCCCTTCTGGCCATCAGAGCCAAGGAAAGGAGGACACAGCCCAGGGAGGGCCTGTGGGGGGCTGGGACACGCTGGCCCAGGTCTCCAGGCAGCTCTGGAGCCGTTCCCTGCTTTTCTGGCACCTCCTGGGAAGGCAGCGGTGGGAGGGGAGGGGGGAGCAGGACGTGGAGGGTCAGAGTGTGACCCTTGGCCCTGCCTTGCTCTGTCTCGCTCCAGGCGCTTGGCAGAGGGTGAGGGTGGGCGGGGGCGGCTGTTTTTGGGGAAAAAAAGGCCCTTTTATCCTAAATGTGCTTGCACTCGGTGCTGCCAGGGCCGTGCCGGGGTGCTGCTGGGCCAGGAGGGGCCGGGGCACTCCGGGGTGCCAGGGCTGAGCGGGCAGGGGTGATGGACGAGGCGTCGCTGGGGCTTTCCAAGGGCTCTTTGAAAAGGTTCCTGGGAGTCCTTTGTCACCCGGGCGCGTCACCCGCGCCGCTGGCAGAGCCGGCGCTGGCTGAGGGAGGGAGCCGCGCTCCATCCCCGGGGACATGGGAACAAACCCCCTTGTTCTCGCTGCCTTGGGACCGGCTCGGGGCAGGTTCCGAGCAGCGTTCCCGCTGCCCGAGGAGGAATCGCCGAGTGCCAGCTGGCCGGCACACATTTCCCTTTCCCTGGGAACGCGTTTTTGGGTCAGAGGGATGTGGCGGGCGCAGGCACCTCCGCAGGGCTCTGTGCCGTTCCCAGGGGATTCTCTGGCCATTCCCAGGGGATTCTCTGGCCATTCCCAGGGGGATGCTCCGCTGAGGATGCGTGCCTGGCACCGCCGGGCACAAAGGCCCTGCCACGAGGTCGTGGCGATCGAAACCCTCCTCCCCACGGAGGCTCTGCCGGGGATGCAGCCGGGCACCCGCGCTCTGTGCCGCGTTAATTACTTTTCCTAATTAAGGCGCCGAGCTGAAAGGGAGATGCCTCCAAAACCGGGATGAGGGGGATGGTTTGTGTAACCCCACCCCAGGCCGGGGGCTGCAGGAGGAGGAGGAGGAGGAGGAAGATGGAGGTGCTGCCCCTGGTCCCTCTTCGTTCCCTGGAGGGATGTGGGGTGTGGCACCCCCACCCTGAGGGGGCTCGGGGGTCCCTGGGTGACGGTGGGGACACACAGGGTGTCTGTCTGAGCGGGATGGGGCTTTTCTCGTTGCCATGGTTACCCAGCCGGGCCCTCCGGTTGCCATGGGAACGGCGCATCGGGGTGAAAAAGCAGCATCTTGAGATGGCCAAAAAAGGGCCGGGGTCTGCCCCAGTGAGGGGGGGCTGGGTCCGGCGGGGGTCGTGCCGAGGGGGTGTCCTGTGGGCTCAGGGTGGGCGTTGGGGGGACTGGGGTGTCCCCTGGGGTGTCTCCTGGCCTGGGGACAGCCACCCTCGTGCCCTGGAGGAGCTGTTTCCACCGGAGGTTTTGCTCTGTCAGCTCAGCTGGGATTTGGGGGGCTGGGTGGGGTTTCTGTGGCTGTGGCAGTGCCAGGCAGGTTTGGCCCTGAACCCCCATTTCAGGGGGGGTTTGGCTCTGCCCCCTCGGTGGGGCCTTTCCATCCCCTCCAAAGTCCCCCAGCTGATGCTCAGAGCCCCCTTTTTCCTGCCCATCCCTCACCAGGTGATGCTGAGGGGTCCCCACTCCCCCCAGCCCCTCCAGGCAGTGCAAGGTGTCACCCTCTGGTGTCAGCCCCGCTGTCACCCCTCTGTGTCACCCTCTGGTGTCACTGCCTGTGTCAGTCACCCTCCTGTGCTGTCCCCAGTGCCACTCCCAGTGTCACACCCTGGTGTCGTTCTTGGTGTTACCTCCAGTATCACTCCCAATGTCACCCCCCGGTGTCACACACAGTGTCACCCCCTGGTGTTGTTCCTGGTATCACAGCCATTGTCATCCCTGTGTCACCCCTGTGTCACCCCCAGTGTAGTCCCTGATGTCTCTCCGATGTCACCCCGATGCCACCCCCAGTGTAGTCCCCAATGTCACCCCTGTGTCACCCCCAGTGTAGTCCCTGATGTCTCTCCGATGTCACCCCGATGCCACCCCCAGTGTAGTCCCCTATGTCCCCCCTGTGTCACCCCCAGTGTAATCCCCGATGTCACCCTGATGTCACCCCTGTGTCACCCTCAGTGTAGTCCCCAATGTCCCCCTGATGTCACCCCTGTGTCACCCTCAGTGTAGTCCCCGATGTCTCCCCGATGTCACCCCTGTGTCACCCCCAGTGTAATCCTCGATGTCACCCCGATGTCACCCCTGTGTCACCCCCAGTGTAATCCCCGATGTCACCCCGATGTTTCCCCGATGTCACCCCCAGTGTAGTCCCCGATGTCACCCCGACGTCACCCCTGTGTCACCCCCGTTGTCCCCGCCCGGTGCTGCCCCGAGTGGCCGCCAGGGGGCGCGGCGGACCCGGGGCGGGCTCCAGGGGGCGGTGCCTGTCCAAGGGTGTGGCCTCAACAGGGGCGGAGCAAAGACTACAGATGGGCGGAGACATGTCACATGGGCGTGACCATGGGCGTGACCACGATAATTTCGCACTCTGGGGCGTGTCCAGGGGCGTGACCACGATAATTTCGAACTCTGGGGCGTGTCCAGGGGCGTGTCCAGGGGCGTGTTCCCACCCATGGCAGTGTCCCCACCCACGGGCGGTTACCGGACCGGTGCCGGGGGGGTGGGTCCCGGGAGCCATGAGCGGGTCTGGGGCGTGTCCCTGTCGGTGGGCACGACCTAAGGGCGTGTCCACCCGGTGGGCGAGTCCCGGGACAATGGGCGTGTCCCGTGCCAGCGGGCGGGTGGGTCCCGGTGGCGATGGGCGGGTCCCGGTGGCGAGGGGCGGGTCCCCGGGGCGTGTCCCGGTGGCGAGGGGCGTATCTCCGGGGCGGGTCCCGGTGGCGAGGGGCGTGTCCCGGTGGCGAGGGGCGGGGCCCCGGGGCGTGTTTCGGTGGCGAGGGGCGTNCCCTGGCCGCGCCGCCGGCAGCTGCGCCCAGCCCGGGCACAAAGGGCGCCATGGCCGGGTACGTGCCGGGGCTGCTCCCGGCCAACCGGAGCCAGGAGAAGGAGTTCGTGCAGGCCTACGAGGACGTGCTGGAGCGCTACAAAGGTACCGAGCCCGCCGGGCCCGCGGCCGGGCCTGGAGCGCGCCGGGGCCGCCCCGCGGGGCTCGACCGGCGCCGTCCCGGAGCCTTCCCGGAGCCTTCCCGGTGTTTTCCCGTTGTTTTCCCGTTGTTTTCCCGGTGTTTTCTCGGTGCCCGGGCGCGCTGCAGGGTGGATGCTCGGGGGCAGCATCCTCGGGTTGTCCCCGCGTGGGGTGCCCTGCTGCGGGTGTCCCCAGCGTGGGGACAGCTCTGAGCGTCCCAGGTGTCCCCTGCGTGGGGTGTCGCTCGTCCCTGCGTGGGCTGCGTGCGGGAGCTCCGGCCCCGCGTGGGCTCCCTGGGTGCCGCGGCTCCTGCGTGGGCTCAGCATCCCTGCGTGGGGCGCCCGAGGGATGAGCGACACTGCTGTCCCCAGCGTGGGGTGTCTGGGGGCGCTCGGCAGCCCTGCGTGAGCACCCCACCTCCTCTGGGTGCCTTTCCCAGAGTTTTGGGGTCCCCGTGTCCCTCCCGTGGGGTGCCCAGCATCCCAGCCGGGCACCCCGAGCAGCACGGCATCCCTCACCCCTGTGCCCTCACCCGCGGTGCCACCAGCGCTGCGGGGACCCCTCCGTGTCCCCAGAGCCCCCCAGGCAGCCAGGGTCGCTGTCTGAGGGGGTTGAGGAGCCCAGGTGCTGCCGGGGCCGGTACCGGCAGTGAGTGTGCAGTTTTGGTGTCAGCGGCTCATCCCCGGCAGCTGTGTGTGCGTTCCCGTTCTTCTGCTTGTTATTATTATTTTTTTTTCCTCCTCCCCGCTGCAGCGCTCGGCTTGTCCTGGAGCCCAGATTCCAGCCCCACAGGGCTCCCAGTGCTCCGTTTGACGAGTTCAGCAGCCAAGTCTCTTTAAAATGCGGATGGCCGGGCTGAGAGGAGCCAGGCGCTCGCAGTGCCTGTTTCCTTTTCCTTTTTTTTTCCTGCGGAAAAAGGGGAATAATGGATTCCCCGGCTCCCTGATTCGGGGGGTGCCACTCAAACACCCCAGAGGTGGGAGAGACGCACAGCCTCCGCAGGGAGCGGGGAATAAAACCTTGGAAAGGCGCTGGGAAACGTGACTTGGGCTCGTCCAAGTACTTGACAAACTTTTTTATTAATAAAGAGCTGCTTTGATGTAGTTGGGTTCAGCGTGGAGACGCTGGCGTGGAAGGAGCTGCTGTTTGCATCGGCTTTGCTTTGTTCCAGGAAAAAAATGGAAATTCCAGGGCCTGTAATGCTCTTGGTCCAGCTGGAGCACCCCTGGCACCCGGGCTCTCCTTGCCCACTCCCTGCTCTGGCTGTTGGTGCCTTCCATGAGCTGTTGGGTTCTTCTGGGAAGGAGTTTTGTAGGGAATACCTGGTTTTTGCACTGGGATGTGGTAGAAAGCTGGAAATACCCTGCTGGGTGTTGTCAGAGCTTGTTTGTGGTGCGGGGGAAATGAGTGTTTGTACTCCATAAAAGCTTTTCTTTGCTTTTGACCCCTTCCCAGCTCCCCACCCCTCCTGGGGCATCCCACCAGCGCTGCAAGGGCCGAGCGGGAGCCCCAGTTTGGGTTGTTTGGGTTTGAGTTGGTGGATATGTTGTCTCTTCCCTGTTATTCCCCACTGCAGCTCCTGCAAACCGTTTGGTTTTTCCTGTCCAGAACAAGTTTTCCGCTGGCTCATCCCCTCCCCCTCTTAATCCTGCGAAAACAGAGAGTTTTCACTGAAATGTGACTGCTGAGCGGGGAGACCTGTGGTGTTCTTGTGGTGGCCATCCAGGACCTGGCACTGCCAGCACCAGCAGCAAGGAAGGCAAGGAGGACACTTGGCACTGCCAGAGCCAGGATTGCAGATGCATTTCCCTTAGACAGCACCGCTAAATACCCTAAAAAATCCCAATTTGAGCAGCGAGGCCTCTGCTGTCGAGCGAGCCGGGACAGGTCCGGAGGGAGGGAGAACGGCAGCACAGGAAGGGTCCCAGAGGAGGCTGTGAGTCCTGAATTTCCCTGGTGAGCAGGAGCGAAGCAGCTGGCAGATCCCCGTGATTCCTTTCTTGCTGAGAACACCCACCCTCGGCAGCGAGCGGGGTGCCGTGCCGCAGCGCTGCGGCTCGCGGGATGCTCCCGATCCCCGGCCTGCCCGGGGGAGGACGTTTGCATCAGCGCTGCGGGGGCACCCACCTGCTGTGCCCTGCTCCCGAGGGGGTGGCTTCAACCAGAGGATGGGGCTAAAAGTGGGCATTTTGGGGGTGGTGACTCCGCTGATGTCTCAGCGCTTTGTTACTCTCGCTTCCTTCAGCCGCCGGCGTCCTCGGGGTTGTCCCGTCTGGAGAGAACCCCACAGCTGCAGCTGGGAGGTCCCCAGTGCCGCCACCTTCACCTGTGTGGCCCAGTTGGAAGCCAGCAGGCCAGTTCCCCGTGGGGATTCCAGCCCCTCTTGCCTCATCCCTGGATCACGGTGCAGCAGCACGTGCCGGGACCTGCTGCCGCGGATCCCGCTGGGAACGACGGCGTCGGCGCGGGGGTGACGCTGGTGGTGGAGCTTTTTGGACACCTCTCTGTTGGGGTCTGGGCTGACTCTGTCACCCTGAGCGAGGCCCAGCAGCTCCTCTCCGTTCCCATGGCAGCCTCCCGTGGGGATTTGGGGGTGCTGACCCTCGCTTGGAAAATCAGGAGCCAGCACGTGGAAATCGTGGCCCCGTGCTGAGCAGCCCCCGGCAGCTCAAGGGTGCCGGTGGCTCAGAACACAGGTCATGCTTCCCCTGCTCTCAGTGCTGTAAACATTAACTAATCAATCCTGGTGAAATCCTTTCTTTCTCACAATTAACTGGGTTTTTTTGGGATTGGGGGTAGAAAACCTGGAGCTGTGGCACCTCAAAGGCTTTTCCCCGCTCCCAGCGCTGTCTCTGCCTGCTCCGTGGTGCCCGGCGCGTGGCCTGGCTTGTTTGGACTGGGACAGCACAAGGTGGTTTGTCACCTTGGTTGAGTAAACTGCCTTAATTTAGGGAGGGAACAACCTCCCAAGGACTGGAGGAGACCCTGGGGTGGGCAGGAGAGGTGGGGGACCCTTATATAAATCAATCAGGATTCATTGCAGTTGGGAGTGGAGCCTTCCTGCTGGTGGGTGCCATTCCTGGCCGTGCCCATCTCTGAAGAACCTCATTTTATCCCTCTTGTGGCTGGTGCTGTGCCACAACAAATGCACCTGGAGGTGTCTGAGGACTCGGAGGTGCCTTGTTCCTTGAGCCAAGCAGCTCTCCCAGCATGCAGCCACCTCCTGATGCAAGGGATTGCTGGGAGATGCATCCCACGAGGATAAACATCGCTCTGGCTGGTGCTGAGTGGGCTGCACGAGGCCTCTGTGGCCTGTGAGATCACTGCTGGGGCTGCTGGCGTGGTGGTGACTCCTCGCTGGGGGAGAGGAAGCCCTTCTTCCTCTTCATCCCTCGGGAGCAGGGTTGGCCAAGTTCCACTTTTGGAGTGGAGAGTCCCTGGCTGGAGCAAGCGTGGGGGGGAAGCTGGGCTGGAGGCCAAGGGATTTTCCATCATTGGGTGAATAACCCTGATTTTTGGGGGGGTTTGTGTGGGAGTCATTGGCTTCTCTGGCGTGGGGGGGAGGGGACCAGAGGCAAAAGGGGGGCTCAGGAAGGTGGCAGGAGCCTGGGGCAGCCCTGGGTGTCCGAGGTGGGCGCAAGGAGCTGTTTTGCTCGGTTTGTTTTGGCCAGCGGGGAAATGGGGCTGGTGGCCTTGCAGGTGACAGGATCCACCCCACCTGGCTCTGTGCATGGAGCCATCCCCATGCCAAGGCCCAGTGGTGCCTGCCAGGCTGGGATTGCCTGGCACAGAGGCGTGAGCCTCCCCCCATCCCGCCGGCATCCCTGGGATCAGCGGAAGCCGCGGCGATGTCCTGGTGCCCTGCTAATGACCCAGAACCATGGCTGAGCCCTTCTCCCACAGCTCCTGCGGCTCTTGGCTGCTTCTCCTCCTTCCCACGTGTGTGAGAAGATCCCCTGGGAGGGCAGGGGGTGGGTGTGAGGTGGCCTCACCCTGGTACCTGGCTGGCACCGGCACCGGGACGTGAGTGGGGCTGTACCAGAAGGCTTTGATCTCCTCTCAGCAGCCTTTGGAAAGGGCTGGGGCTGTTCTCTGCCTGCTCTCCTCAGCTCTGCGTTCCCGTGGAGCCTTTTCCTTCCCGGCTCATGCTCCAGGGCGAGACCGGAGTCTTTGACCTCCGTCTGCTGGGTCTGAGCCAACCTCCTTTCCAGGCTGGTCTCGCCTGTGTCAGCTAAGTTTAGACTGCTCTGGACATACCGTGGCTGATGCCAGTGGCAAGGAACCTCCCAGAGGGAAGTAAAACAAGAGGTTTTATTTAAATTTAAAGTGTTTTAACACCATTGTTTGAATACCCGGGTGATAAGTGCCTTTTTTATGGGTCTGGAATGGATAAATCCAGGCTGTGGGAGCAGCAGGGTGCTGTAGGTTCCAGTTCCTCCTGTCTTCCCGCAGGGAGAGGCTGTGCTGGAGCTCGGGGTGGGCATGGAGGAGCTGGTCCATGCTGGGATCTCTGGATCCAGCTCCATCCTCCGGCACAGAGGGGCTGTGAGCCCTGCCTGGACCATGTGGCTGGTTCCTGCACGGGGCAGTGTTTCTCTGCCGGCTGCAGCAGGAGGGCTGGGACAGCTGTGGGGTAGCTGGAAGATGCTCAGAGCAGCTGGGAAGCAGCACAGGGAAGCCCTGGAAAGGACCCCAATCCCTGGACTCCAATAATCCAGCCCTTCCCAGTCCTCTCCGTGGCTCTGCCGTGCCCAGGGCCATGGTTGTGTTCGTGGGTCCCATGATGAGGGAAAGAGATGAGAATCTTGACTCCATGTTTTGGAAGGCTGATTTATTATATATGATTATATATGATAATTATGATATTATATTATATTAAAATGCTATACTAAATCTATGCTAAAAAGAATAGAGAGAAAGGATCCATCAGAAGACTCGAAAGGAAAGGAATGAATAACAAAATCTTGTGACTGCTCACAGCCTCGACACAAGTGGCTGTCATTGGTCATCAAGTAAAACCAATTTCACATGCTGGGCAAACAATTCTCCAAATCACATTCCAAAGCAGCAAAACATGGAGAAGCTGAAGCTTCCCAGCTTCTCAGGAGAAAAGATCCTGGCAAAA
>VYZP01046743.1:10591-36219 GCA_013400635.1 Hypocryptadius cinnamomeus | reverse complement strand
TGGAGAAGCTGAAGCTTCCCAGCTTCTCAGGAGAAAAGATCCTGGCAAAAGGATTTTTCATAAAATGTGTCTGTGACACAGGGCGTCTCTGCCGTGGAATCTCCGTGCTGTGGCCGGATCTTAGCAACGCCAGCTGAGCGTTGCAGGCAGGTGAGGCAATCACTGCCCTGGGGAGAGGCGGTGCTGGCACACCTGGGATGGGGCCGGCAGCGGGGACACAGCGGGAGCCCTGATTGCAGGGGCTGGTCACCCGTGCTGTGCCCCCCGGCGGTGGGTGAGCCCTGCCAGGTCCATGGGCAGGACCAGCAAACCGGCTGCTCTCCGCAGCCGTGATTGCTCACCTTCCCCATNTGGGGGAGCAGGGGTGGAGGCAGGGAGCTGATCTGCCCAGCACACCCCTCATCCCTGCTGGATGCTGTGTTTGAGATCTGCCTTTCCTTCCAGACGCTCTTTCTCCCGGGAAACTCCAGATTTAATCTCTCAGCACTGCCCTGTCTGGGGGGTTTCAAACATCCTCCAGCTTGGAGAGGGAAACTGCCAAGGAAATTCCCTGCACGGAGGATGCTTGTGTTAATGAGCTGGGAAGTTTCACTTCCAAGCTCTTGTGGTGGGGTTTTGTGTGTCTGGATGGATCTCACCCGGCTGGGGGGCTGGGGAGGGGGATCCTCCTGCCTCAGCTTCCCACGGGGATGTGTGGTGGGGTGGGAGGCTGAGTGATCAGGTTTGGTGTGTGTTTGGCCGTGGACAGGGTGAAATGAGTCCTGGGATGTGATCTGTGTGTCCTGCTCCTGGGCCAGATAAGCCCAGGGATTCCTGGAAGTGGGGGGGAGGTGGGAGGGGGGCAGTTGGGCAAGATGGTTTGGGAGATTCCGGGTGAGAAGCAGGATGCTGATCCCGGCAGGATGGGCTGCAGCTCCCTGTGGCCCCTCAGAGCCCAGCCTGGCCCTGTGGCTGCCAGCAGAGGTGGGACAGGTCTGGCTGCAGGGCCTGTGCTGGTCCCTGCAGCCGTGTCCTTTGCGTGCCTGGAGTGTCCCTTTGTCACCCACTGTTTATCAGCGCTCTGAGCCAGCGAGCTCCGGGCGCTGGGAGGCCACAATTGTGTTTATTTTGTTGTTTTCCTGTGCGTGACAAGCCTGCATTTCCATTTTTCATTTCCTGTTGAGCCCTGTTTCCCTCTGCTGAGTCCCAGCGTGCCCTGCCTGCCCTCCTCTGCTCAGATGAGCGTTTTTTTTAATGATGCTGGAGAAGCTTTTCCAGCCTCCCACAGGTGATGAGTGCTGTGTTTTGCACCTCTGCAGCACCTGCGTGGGCTGTGTTCTCTCCCAGCTTCTATTTTGCCCACCTTGAGCTCTGCTGGGAGCCTTTTCCCCTTCCTCAAGCTCTGCTGGGACCCCTTCCCAGGTCGGGGGCATAATCCTGGCATGGCTGGGATTGAAACCTGCTCCTTCTTCAAATCTCTTACTCTGCCCTTGCTTCCCCCTGCTATCCACCCCACTCCTGCACAGCCATGAAGCTGTCCCTTGATCCCAGTGGGATTTTTGTGTCCTGTCAGGCTGGGACTCATCTCGGTGTTTATTAATCGTTATTCAGGTCCGTTGTGGCCCTACAGAAATGCTTTTGCCAGCAGCTTATTTTTCCCTGCAGGAAACTGTATACAAGGGCTCCCTTGGCTGGGAGATTCCAGCTGACCTTGGGCACTTTTTCTCCTGGTAAATCCTGTGGGAGCGACTCCTTTCCATGCGGAGTGGGGTGGGATGTCTCCCCAGCCTGATGGTCCTGCTCTGCCCCACCAGCTAATGAGAGTTAATTAGTGCCCCCCGTGCTTCAGGCATGTTCAGTTGCCACAGTGATGTTGGGGACAGCTGGTGTGGCCCTGGCTGTCCCTGTGACCCCACTGGGGGCTGGCCAGGGTGGTGACGGTGCAGCCTTAAGGCTGTCCCTAAATAAATCCACCCTGCGCCCCAGGCATGTCCAGGATCCATTCTCTGGCTCTGGCAACATCCTTGGCATGGCTGGAGCAGCCCCATCCCCTCTCCTGGGGCTGCTGGGGTGTCCCAGCATCCCCCCAGCTCCGGGGTGACAGCGCTGGGGACAGCCAGGGGTGGCACGGGAGGTTTCAGTGCAGACGCTGCTGCCTGGGGGATATTTCATCTTTGGGGGATATTTCGTCCTGGGGGATGTTTCATCCTGGGGGTATATTTCATCCTGGGGGTATATTTCATCCTGAGAGATATTTTGTCTTTGGGCGATATTTCGTCCTGGGGGATATTTCGTCCTGGGGGATATTTCATCTTTGGGGGATATTTCATCTTTGGGGGATATTTCTTCCTTGGGGGATATTTCATCTTTGGGGGATATTTCATCTTTGGGGGATATTTCATCTTTGGGGGATATTTCTTCCTTGGGGGGTATTTCGTCCTGGGGGATATTTCGTCCTGGGGGATATTTCATCCTTGGGGGATATTTTGTCCTGGGGGATATTTCATCCTGGCCGGCTGTTTGGGATTCTTCTCATTCCTGCTGGGAGGGCAGTTGCTGTGCTGGGAGCTCTGGGATTCCTGGATGTTTCAGGAGCTGGGGGCTCCCCTGACTCCCCCCCCAGTCTCAGTGTGCTGATGGAGCCAGCTGGAGCGATCCTCCCTCCTCCAGGAATTCCTGGCGTTCCCGGCAGAGGGGAGAGGAGCTGGGATGCTTGGGGATGGGATCTGGTGGCGTCAGACCCGCTTCCCATTAACCCCCTCGGGGCTGGAGGAGGGAAGTGTCCTTCTCCCCATCAAGGCAGGGTTTGGGGGAGCTCAGAGGGTTCCAGGGTGAACTCCCCCCATCTCCCTCCTGCTGCTGTCATTTTGGAGCAGCTGCCTGCCTGCCATGTCCAGTGGCCATCCTGGAGGGGTCTGGTCTCTCCCCTTTGCCAGGAAGGAAAGGATGGAGATAAATAAGGTGGGATCTCACTGTCCCCCCCCGTGATGGGCTCAGCTCTCCGTGCCTGTTTGGGGGTGTTGGAGAGGAAGGACCTGATGTCCCTTCCATGGGGCTGTTCCCACCCTTCCTTCTCACAGCCCCTTTGTCAGCAAGGATCAGGATTTTTTTTTTTTCCCTTTTTTTTTCTTCCTTTAGAGGAAAATTCCATTGTGCTATTTTTAGTGGTGACAACTTAGCTTCTCCCAACAACTTTTATTCAGCTGCCGGCGCTGCCGGCGGGCGCGGGGGGATGGCTGGGAATGGCCCTGTGATGCCAGGGATGCAGAGGGCACCAGGCACCTCCAGCTCCTAAATCCAGGCTCTTCATGTGGCCACTCCCTGGTGGAGATGGATGGATGAGCTCTGGATCAGCTCCCTGGATGAGCTCCTGGATCAGCTCCTCGCTGGGAGCTGAGGATGTCACCTCCATCCCCAGGGGTGCAGAGGGTGCTGGGGTAACCAGGGTGTGGAGGAGGCACCTCACCACTGCCCCTCTTTCCAACTGGGAGCTCCCTGAGGGAATTTTGGCTCTCTGGTTCCCAGCTGTCAGGGGCACAAGCAGCAACTGGCCTGCTGGGTTTGCTCTGCTCACCATGCCAAGTGATACCCCCAGTGTGTGTCTGTCCCTGGAGAAGTGTCTGTCTGTCCTGGAGCTGTGGAGGAGGTGGAAACAGGGTTGCTTCCATGTGTGTTTTGTTTTTATTAATATTTTTATGGATAATTTACTGTAGGATGTGGGTTGATCTGGGGATACATCTCAACACATGGTGAAAGAGCCAGGGATTCAAGTGCCTGTGGATGAGGGGAATCTTCTCATTACCCTGAGTTTCAGAGATCTTCCCCCCTGGTTTTTGGGGGGGAGATTTGGCTCCTGCAGCACATCCTTGCTCTGTTTCTCTCCCCTTCCTCTGGCAAAGCTCAAATGCTGTGTGGGAGCCCAGGCAGGATGATCCTGCACTGTGTGGTGGGTCTTGCTCAATCTGCTGGGATCTTTCCAGAGAAGGAATGGGGAGAGCAGGATCTACCTCCATGACAGCACGTTTCAACACTACTGATGATGATTATATTATTATAATTATCATTGTCATTATTGTCTCTATTATTTGATTTAACAGAAGCCCTGGTCCGTGCCTGGTGGACACCAGTCCTGCTGAAGGGCAGCAGTGAGCAGGTCAGGCACTTGGATCGCTCTGGGCTGGTTCCTGCTGCCAAAAATTCCTTTAAAACCAGTAAATCTCCTTTTCAGCTTTGCAAGCCCCTTGCAGCCAGGGCGAGGTGAACATGTGGCGAGTGTCGGGGGGCAGAGACAGGAGGGATCTGCTCCCCATCTGCTCCTGGGTCTCACCTGGCCCATTTTTCCAACATTTTATGGCACTTTTCTGATGGCTTCTCCCAGATTGTCGGCCTGGTGTCAGTCACCAGGGTGGCTTTTCCCACAAGGATGGGAACCCATCTGCCCCTGCCTGCGTTTTCCTCGCCTTAAATCCCACTGTTTTTTTTTCCTTCCCCTCCCAATTCCCTCGACCACGCTCCTTGCTGGAAATATCCCCAGGACATACAATCTCTGAAAGCTCCAGCGTGGAGGGGTGGGATGAGGGATGCCGGGGGGCCCTGGTGGTTCAGGGCAGTTGCTGGGCTCATTTGCAAAAAGGGGGGTGGCCTCAGCCCTGGGAGGCTTTCATCAAATAAGGAAACACTGCCAGTGGTCAAAGGGCAGAGAGGAGTCCAGCAGGAATGCTGAGCTGGGGACAGTGGCCGGAGCTGGTGGGTGCCTCGATGCCACCCAGCTGAGCAGCGGGGTGTGTTCTGCTGGAAGATGAACTTGGAGAAGTACAAGAAGTTCTTGGATGGACTCGGCACCCTGAGAGGTATTTGTGACCCATGGCAAGGAGAGGCTGAGCAGATGGGTGCCACCATCTGTCATCGATCCCCGATCAGGTGGATCCAGCGCTCCCGGCATGGCCAGGAGGAGCTGCCCGGGGAGGGGTGGTGCTTCCAGGGCTTCACTTCCCTCTTTTGTCCTCTTCTTGGGTTTGGAGCTGGGCACAAAGGAGCACGAGGACAACTGGGAAAGGAATTGAGCTCAAATTCCTGCTCCAGGGGAGAGCAGGCTGCTGTTCCCACGGGCTGATCCTGCTCTGAACGTGTTTTCACCGCCCGGCTGCGGGTGCACCGTGGCACCCGGGTGCAGATTGCTGTTTGCCCACTTCCCTTCTTTCTAAAGCTCTTTCTCAGTGCTCTGCCCTCTCCTGCCTCTCAGGCTGTCCCTGGAGAGCCAGCTGGGACACCCGATCGTGCTGGGCTGGCCCCTGGCAGGTGGCTGGAGGCACGCAGCCGTTGTCCCGCTGTCACAAGCAGCGAGCCCGGGCTGCGTGAGAGCAGCTCGGCTTACCTGGTGCTCTGAGAATGCTTTTTCTCCTCTTTCTTTCTCGATTTTTTTTATCCCCCCTGCTGTCAGAGGAGCTTTTTCCTCTGGAATTCCCAGCTAGCCTCATCCTGCTGCAGGAGTTCTGCTAGAAGGAGAGGAGAGGAAAACAGAAGGCACCTGGAATGCCATTGCCTGTCATCCAACAATGCTGTCATTGACTTGCCCCTTTTTACAGCAAGGCCTCGGCTGGGCTTTACCAGCTGATCCCATTGTATAACAAAGGTGAATCAATTCCATGTTTAATTTAGCAGGGAGCCAAGGGAGTTGTCACCAGCGGGCTGGCAGTGTCCCCACCCTCCCGTGCTGCCACCGCCGCTGCGAAGGGTTAATCCCACAGCTCTGTGCTGACAGCTGCCCTGAGTTATCGAGTCTGGGAGGAATATAATTCACTTTCTTATGCTGCCGTGGTGTCCATCATACATTTTTCCTGAGCCTCGCTGCAGCTGGCACTGGGAATCAATGTAGAAGGAGCCCTGAGTGGCCATGTGCTGGCTGGGTGCGCCGGGGGTGGTGGCCAGCTCTGGCCCCTCCGTCTCCAGCCCCTTGGCAGCCGCAGCAGGGACGGGTGCTGGGTTTGGGTGTGGGGTTTGGGTGCCATTGAGCCCCACTCTGTGTTTTGGGGCTGCTGCTGAAGCTCTCCCATGGAGCTTTCCAGCCCCGTCTCCAGCTGCAGCTCGGCGAGTTCCCGTCGTGCCCGCGAGAGCGAGGTGCAGGGAGCCAAGATGACATTATTAATCGTGTTTACAAGGTGACTGCTTGCAGGAGCTGAGCTGGCAGCCTTCCCCTCTCCAGGTGCTGCCCAGAGCCCTGCCAGGAGTGTTGGCTCCCACATCCCAGAGCTCGTGGCACTTTCCGTTCCCGCGAGCCCGGAACAAGGACATGGAAACGCGGGTGGCACGTCCCTGAGAAGCCCAGTCTGTGGTTTTGGTCTGTTTTGCTGCCTCTAGACCCCGTGATGACGACTTTGTCTGTCACCAGCTGTGTTTACCACAGCCCTTTGTGGTTTTGATTCAGGGGGGTGGAGGCTGGAAGTGTCCAACCTGATCTGGTGGAAGATGTTCCTGCCCATGGAGGTGAAATGGCCTTTAAGGTCCCTTCCAACCAAACCAGTCTGGGATTCTGTGCTTGGAGGAGGCCAAACACTGCTTGAACCAGCACAGTTTGAGCCCTTGCACACTGCTGGGGGCTTCCCAGTGCATCCAAGCACAAAAGGGGTGCCCACAGAGAATGTTTGGCTCTGTGATGCTCACTGGCGTGGGGATGCTGTGCCGTGCATCCTGCTGTCACTGTTTGGCATTGCCATGGATCTAAGTGTGCTCCCAGCACTGAGAGCAGCCAGCCCAGCCTGCCCTTGAGCTACAGGGCTGGCCAGAGCTGGAGGAAAACAAGGTTTTATTGCTGGAGAGGTTTCTTTTCCCTTCTCCCCCCTCATCTCTATTCATCTCCCCGGGGAGGTGGAGGCAGCAGCGGATATTGGAGCTGGGAGTGTTTCATATGTAAATGCTCGTGTGTGTAAGTCCAGGCCCCTGACCCCCGGCTCCATGCCAGCATCCATCCCTGTCAGCCCTCCAAGGGGCTTGGAGAGCATCCCAGTGCCCCCAGCTGGGATGGGGCTGGGGGGCCCTGCCAGATCCCTGTCTCCATGCTGGGGACAAAGGATGCTGCTCCAGGGGGGACCCTGCCCCGGTGGGTGTGGGCTCACCCAGCTTTCCACACAGTTTCCATCTTGAGTTTCCCGGGGCAGCGTCGGTCACAGCCCTGAGATGACCAGATCCTTTGGGCTTGGCTAAGGAAACCCATTAGATTACAAATTTATTGCTGGGTTAATTTTACCAGCAAGCACGAGGCCGGCTGGTTTCGCTTTCTGAGGAGTTTTGTTGTTTACTTGGTAGCCGGCTCAAACCTGGCATCTCCTCGGCCCTGTCCGTGCATTGCCAGCTAATCTGCCTCCATCTGACCTTGGAGCTGCC
Organism: Hypocryptadius cinnamomeus; assembly: GCA_013400635.1. Lineage (NCBI taxonomy): Eukaryota > Metazoa > Chordata > Aves > Passeriformes > Zosteropidae > Hypocryptadius > Hypocryptadius cinnamomeus. The sequence continues at coordinate 28,860 of VYZP01046743.1, read as the reverse complement.
ACGTGCTTTCCCCAGGGGAACCGGGCTCAGATTTTCCCCTGTGAGCAAGGAGTGGGTCCATGCTTGTTCCTGTCACCTCACCATGGCACGTGTGCCCGCAGTGAGGAATTTTGCAGCTCCGCTGAGTTTCTCCTGTTAAAAAGGAGGGATTTGGGTGTTAGGTGCTGGCTCTGCTGCCTGAGGGATGTGTGGGGTCAGAGCAGGAGGCAGGAGCAGCATCCTGCCCTGCTGTGTGCCCTGGAGTGGTGCCACAGCTCGTCCCCTTGTCACTGTTTGCTTTCGTCCCGTCATGTGGTGGCTTCCCCGAGGAGCAGACGGGGCCGCCCAAGGTGGCCGGGTGTGATAAGAGATCCAGGGCCAACATCTTCCCTGGCTGCCCTGGGTGGAGGCCCTGGTGAGTTTTGGCTCCTCCAGCACATGGCTCTGCCAGCCCTGTGTCCCTGTGCATGAGGAGGATGGGGCTGGTGTCTCCTGGGAAAAGGTGGGGGACACTTTTCCAGCACGGCCACCCGGTGGGGTGTCCCCTGGACAGCTCTGCCAGGCAGGGACACTCACGGGCTGTACCCTAACTGAGGATCTCTGCTGATTTACAGCTTTCCCACCACTGCTTTGTGGTGCCAGGGATGGTTTTAGCCCCAGAGAGGTCCAGCTCAGCCCTGCTGGGGGAATCTGCTGGGCTTGGGCCAGGCTGGAGGGGTCCGGCGGATCTGGGGCTTGAACGGAGCGGCCAGAGCAGTGTTAGCAACTGGATTATTTAATTTGCTTTTTAACAGGGATTAAGTTTCTCTGCAGGAGAGCAGGTCTCTAGGGAACAGAAGTTTTGGGCTCCTGCCTCCCCCTTTTTTTTAATCCTACATTTCTCTGTGCTGCTGCACGCCAAGGCCAACTGGCCAGGAGCTGGCGGGAGCAGCTGGGATGAAACATCACTTCAGGGCACAGCACAGCCGTGACCTGGGGTGTGATCGAGCTGGGAAGGACCAGGACCAGGTCCTGGGTGCTTTGGGGGGCAGCTGTGGGTGCTGTGCTCCTCAGACCCCCCTCTCCAGAGGCAGACTGCTGGGGCTGGCTGGCAGAGCAAGCCGCCGCTCCTTCTCCCGCCTCCCGCCCGGCGCTAATCAGGTTTCACACTGCTTAGTTTGGGACAGCTAATGAGATCAGGGCTCAAGGTTGCTGCCTGCCCTCCATCTGCAGAGGAAGAGGAGGGAATCGGCTGCTTCCTTCTCTTTGACCTCCATTTCTCAGAGGAGGCTTTGCACATCTCTGGCTCCACCGCCATCCTCGTGTTCGCAGCGTGGCGAGGGTGGGGAGACCCTGAGCTGCCTTTTGGGGCACACCTGGGGAGCTGCAGGCAGAAAAAAGGGGGGGACCCACGACTTCCTAACAGCACCTTGGGCAGTGACCTCTGTGCTTTGTTTGTGGGCAGCAGGACAAGGCCACCAGAGCTGGTGGCCATACCCGGGGGAGAGCCCAGCCCTGACCCCCCTGGCCCCAACACCCCCATTGTGTGGAGCCTGTGCAAACACAGCAGCCCCCAAACAAAGCTCAGCCAGTTCCCACTAGCCCAACATTTCCCTATTTCCCCCGCTGCCAAGCAGCCTCTGCTTGGCGTTGGAATAACGAGCCTCTCTGCGGAGACACCGGCTCTTTTGTTAGCTGGCAAGAAAAAAGTTTTGATGCCGGCCATCCCTCCACCCCCCGGCTTTCCTGGGCTTTCCTGCTCCCTAAGCCGCTGCTGTGAGAAGTGCAAAGCTTGGACTTGAGCTGCCGGGGATGATCCCAGTGCCTCCACTCCGATCCGGCTCCCCACGGCTCTCCCGGGGCTTGGCGAGCAGCTCCGCACCCCGAGCAGCCCCAGCACAGCCTCTGACTTCATTTGGGGGATTTTTCCAGCATTCAGGGCGCTCCTGGTGCTCAGCTCCTGTGCGGGCAGCAGGAGCAGGTGCAGGATTTGGGATTTGGGTTGCTCTCCTGTGCCTCTCCCCTCTGCCGGGGTTTCCATCAAGTCTCCTGGTGGGGGTGTTTTTTGGGGGGATTTATTTTTTCGTGGCTTTCTCCCCGCACTGCCGGGGTGTGCTGGGAATTCCGGAGCGGGTGTTTACCAGCGGCTCTGTGGAGGTGTCCCCGTGGCCGGAGGGGCAGGGAGGGACCCGGAGATGGCATCGCCTTCCTCCTCCTCCCCCGGCCTGGGAAAGAAGCCACCTCTCGTGTCAGCACAGGCCTCTGAGAAGGCGTGCAGACGTGTGTGTCCTCTTGCACGTGGGTGTGCGAGCGAGCCTTCCTCTGCCCAGGGCTGGTGGTGCTCCCTCCCGAAGAGCCCGCGGTGTTTTCTGCCGGGAGACCTTTGCTGCTCTTTCTCTTTGCGTCCCCATCCTCACCTCTTCCGTCTCACCCAGCATTTCCCAGTGCATCCAGGATGGCTCCAATCTCTCCGTGCAGCTTTGATCTGTGCCCCCAATGCCTGCCCCTGTTCCCTCCTGCCCTCCCCATGCGGGAAGATGCCGGAGTCCGTGCCAGCTCCGCGGGGTTCGCTGCTTTCCGGGGTTACGTGGCCGTGAATTTCATGGCATCACTCAACAAGCAGGCACTGCCAGCACCCTCGGAGGGGTGACAAGCCACGGGAGGCTTCTGAGAAGTGGGAAGCGATGAAATAATGCCTGAGCTGCTGTGTCAGCAGAATCCCAGCAGCCTTGGGGAGGGCGGATGGAGGGAGGTTTGTCATGCTGGGAAAGCAGCGGTGAGATCACCCCCCTCCAGCGTGACGCTCGCTCCCGGGCTGAGGGAGAGTTCCAAAGGCCAGGCAGTGCTGGGGAGAGTTGGAAGGAGATGTGTCCAGGCTGGCTTTGTGTGCACGTGGATCTGCTGGGATCCGTGTCAGGGGCACAGGGAGCTGGGGTCACTCTGGGGGTTGCAGGGAGGGGTGGAAGTGCTGCTGGCTCTGGATGCCCCAGGAAAGGTGCTCAATCTGGGGCACCAAAAAGTGAGCCCCACCAAGGAAAGGAAGGTGATGCCTTGGGAATGCCAACTGCTCTTCCTGCAGGAAATGTGGGAGCTTCTTCCTGATCCTGCTGTGTAGGGAACAGTCTCCTCCTGAGTTATTTTTGAGGTTCTTGAGGCCCTGGGTTCTCCTCTTGACTCTGTCCTTCTCACCAGAGCTGGTCCCTTTGGATGGCCCCTGTTGGGATGTCACATTCCCGTAGACCCCATAACTGCTGGTGTGCTGGGGGATTTGCCCTCCAGCCTGGCAGCAGGAGTTCATGCTGCTGGGGAATGATTAAGTCATGAGCAGGTGGCTGTCCAGCTCAGCTGTTTGCCTTTGCAGGATGAAAGCCACAGGAATGATGTTTGCTTCCAACCTTGCCTTGAACCTTCTTATCTCTGCCCTCCACCTTCATATCCCACAGCAAGGGGGGCTTTCCCTCGTCCCCCCCGATGCAGCGCTGCCAGCCCTGCTGTGGGAAGGGAAGTCTTGTCTTTTTTAAAAGATATTGCTCTAATTTTGGTGCCCAGACGTCTGCTGGAAAAGGGAACATCTCCGTTCTTATCACTGGAGCTTCCTTTTGCTCAGTTCTGATTTTATCACTGATGGTGCCTGGGGAGGGTTCCGAGGTTTCCTCCCAGCCCATTCTCTCTCCCCTTGTTTTGCTGACCTTTGGAAGCTCCTCTGTGAGACATTTGCAGGCAAATATTGATTTGTGCTGCCCTCATGGTGCAGACTGAGGGGGCTGGTGCAGAGCAGCCCCCAGCCCTGGGTGGGATGGAGCTGCTCTGGTTAATCCAGATGAAGCCCAGCTCGAGCTCCCACTATTCCTGTGCACATGGGGAGCAGTGGAGGGATACTCAGAGCCAAATTCCCTATTTGCACAAACCCCTGTGTTTGGGACGTTGGTTTTCCAGGGCCACAGGAGCTTTGCTGTCTGTCTTTCCATAGCCCCAATTTTTGCCACACTGGAGTTGGGTGCCATGGGGCCGGCACGGGACCCCGCGAGCTTTTCCCTGTCCCTCCCAGCAGGAATGTGGCCGCCGGGGGATGATGAAAGCCAGAAGGAAATGTTGAACGTGGGGAATGTGCCCGCTGTGCCAGGAGCCGGCTGGCGAGGGCTCCCCGGCTGTGCCCGCACACGCTCGGGCCGGTGATTCACCGGCAGCGGGAGGGGATGGGGAGCTGGAGCCGAGGAGCTGGGCAGCGTCGGGAGCTGTGACCTGCCTCGTTCCACCTTGTTTTTAATAGCCCGGATCAGAAGAAACGTCATCTTTGTTCTGGCTTTCCTTTCCCAAGGCTGCTGGCGCCGCGGGCAGGGTGGAGCGGGGCTCCGCACCCCGGCGGGGCGCTGCCCGTGCTTGCCGGCAGAACGGGGTGCCCTGGCACGTGCGGCAGCGCTCGGCAGCCGGGGATGTGTCTTGCTGAGCTGTCTGTCTGTCTGTCTGTCTGTCCGCAGCTGCCTTTGCTGTGGTTTACCAGGAGGGCGTGATGGGAGAGCTGTGATGGGAGGGGGGATGATCTCAGCTGGGCTCTGGAGAGGGGCCTGTGCTCCGTGCCCAGGGTTAGGAGATGTGTTTGTTCCAGCCCTGAGCCCCCATCCAGCCCCTGTGCAAGCCCAGACAGACTCCTGGACCCACCTGCCCCTGGGTGATGCTGTCTGTGATTTACCAGGGCACCCCTGATCCAAAACCTGGACTCTCCTTCCCCTCCTGCTCGATTTTCAGCCGCTGCCATAACCGACTGAGATTTGCTCCTAAAGCTCTCAGAAAGGAGGAAAAAACAACAGAAAGGGGAAAAGCTTCATTGAGGAAGCACAGCAGGAAACCTGGCTCCTGTCCTGCAGTCATGAGTTTGTGTGTGCTCAGCGCTGCTGCTGGACAGGCCCTTTAGCTGCTGTGGGAACCGGGGTGCCAGGTGGGCAGGGTGGGGTGACCCTGATGACCCTTTGGGGCAGAGAAGCCCTCCAGGGCACTCCCAGCTGCTCCCCTGTCCAGTTTTTCCTGCAATGGGGGGTCTTTGCTGGGCTAGGCTGGGGGGCACTGGCAGCACCCTCACTCACCCGGGCACGGCGGGGTGCAGGCAGAACCCCGAGCCATGCTTGACCCCGGCTCGGTGCTGCCAGGTGCCAGCTCTGGCTCTGTCACAGCCATGCCCACTCCAGCGTTTCCACAGTGCCACCTGGCTGCCACCTCCCCGGGCTGGGACGCGCAGCCCTGGCCGGAGTTCACGGACCTTTTGCTGCCTTCTGCGAGGCCACAGCACCCAGGGGATGAAGGAGCACCCCAGGGGCTTTGCCCACACCGGTGCCAGGGTGCCTCCATGCCCTGAGTGGTGCCAGGACACGGGGGCTGTGCCCGGCTCCCGTGTGACGCTGCCCGGCAGCTTCTCCGGTCATATAAGGAGATGGCAGAGCCAGGAGCTGAGCCGGGAGCTGATCTCTGTCGCCTGAGCATTACTCACTGGGGAGGCACATGCAGGGGGGAGGAACAGCCCAGGGCACCCAAAGCTTGGCATGACTCAGCTCCGGGCAGGAGCAAGGGGGTCCAGGATCCACGTCCCCCCAGCTGCCCCGTGGGGTACCCTAAACCCAGGTGGGGGGCAGTGCTGGGGTCCCACCATTCTGGGTGGTGTAAAATGCTGCCCAGGGCACCCTGTGAAACAAAGGGGGTGCCCTGCAAGGTGGGGACCCCCCTGTGGAAGGGCAGGGCCTCTCCCCTCCCCAAATTCCTGCGTGGGCGGGAGATGTGTCCTCTCCCCACCCCTTTCCTTTCCGGGCAAAGCCGCCTCGCAAGGAACTAAAAATGAGCTGTTTGTGTTTTGGGTGCTCGGGGTGGTTTCCATGGCAGGAACGGGGGTGTGTGGGGGTTGGTGTCTGCATCTGGGGCTGGGTGGCCCCCAGAGTCTGGCAGAGTCATCCCAAAACTCGACGTTGGCTCCTGACACCCCGGGTCAGCCGCCTCCTTCCTGCCCTGTCAGCTTCCTGCAGTGGGGAAAGGAAAGTGGGGTGATGGTGTTGAAGTGAGCTGGAGGAATTTGGGGTCACAGGAATCCCCAGGGTGTCCTGATGCAGCAGAGGGAGGTATTGATATAAATATACATTTATATAAATATATTCAAAAGTTGGACTTGATCTACTCGAAAGATCCTTGTGGGTCTTTTCCAAGTCAGGGCATTCTACAATTCCAGCAAATTATATTTATATGCGTAAAAAGAAATAAAAACATATATTTACATACAATTATATATATTTTAAGAATTTATTTCACCCAAAGCCTTCTCCAGCTGGAGCAGCTGGCAGCACTCAGTGCATTTTATCATTCCCTCAGTGCAGGAAACACCCGGGAAGCCCAAGAGCAGCTGAGCCCCCATGGTTGCAGCTGGGGTGAGGGGATGTGGGAAACCACCTCCTGCTTCCTGGAGCCTTTTCCTCTGGCACATCCCAGCTCCATCACGTCACCAGCTCTCATCTGCCTTGCAGGAGGCTCTTTGCCCCTCTCAGGTTGGACTACGGGCCCATTTATGGTGGCCTTGTGGTGGGTCATTCCTGCTGCAGCTTTAACAGAAAGCAGACGTCGTTGGAGGAAAACTATGCCAGGATATTTTTCATCCAGGCAGGGATGGAGCTCTGGAGAATATATTGCAACAGCGCCGAGCCCCGGGGTAATTCTGTATTTTTTATCACCCATGTCATTGTCCCAAAAGATGAGCAGGCTGCAGGAACCCCAGGGAATGATGCAATCACAGGATCATGGGATGGTTGGATGGAAGGGACCTTAAAGATCATCTCATTCCATCCCCTTTGCCATGGGCAGGGGCACCTTCCATCATCCCAGGGTGCTCCAAGCCCTGTCCAACCTGGCCTTGGGCACTTCCAGGGATCCAGGGGCAGCCACAGCTGCTCTGGACAAACTGTACCAGGTTTTGGAATGTTTCAGGTGCTGTTTGGGTCCATCAGGTTTTGCTTGATATGGTTTTCTTTGTATGCCTGACTAGCTGGTGGCTGTTGGGTTTGGGGAATTGCTCAAGGTTGTAAATATAATATAAATTTCAGTTCGGATGAAACCCTGGACCTCATGGGTTTTCCCAAGTGTGGAGCAGGAGTTGTGGGATGGCATCTGATGCTGCATCTCCTGGTCAGTAAATCCTGAGCTGGGATTCCTGGCTCTCCCATCCTGAGCCAGGCTGATGCTCTGCAGCTCTGCTCTGTGCCACCCTCACCTGAACACCTCCCCTGAGCCCCAGCAGAACAAACCCCTCTTGTCTGAGCCCTGGGGAGACAGGAACAGCGAAAAATGCGCCTTTAATTCCGTACAACCTCTACCCAAGAGCCAGTTTCTCCCTCTGGAGCTGGCAGTGCTGCGAGGGGCTGTGAGATCAATCCAGGCTTTGTGGGAGCCTCCCCAGCCCGTTTGCTTGTGGTTACAAGGGCGGAGGGGCCGGGCAGGCACCGGCTGCTCTCGGTTTCCCTGCGCCGTTCCTGGCACCGCCGGCAGCGGAAGCGCTTCCGAAAAGAACCGAAACCCTGAGTAACACCCAGCACCACGGTGCAAACCGTTAGTAAATGGGGCTGGGCTGCATAGTCTGCCATGCTGAGGGCAAGCAGGGCACCCAGCCGCGGGAAGGGTGGGGAAATGCACAAACCTCTGGTGTTAGAGCATCTTTTGGGGTGTTTCTCACGGGGGGATGTTCTTACGTTATTCAGAGCATCCAGGAGGGGTGATGGGGACGTGCTTGTGGTCCTCAACCCCCAGAAGGCCAAATTTTGCTTTCAGCCCCTTGCTGGGCAGAGTTTCCTGCGGGCAGACACTGCTGGCTCCGGCCCGAATACCCCGGGAGCCTCTGGAAGCGCTGCCTCCATGTCCCAGCCGCTCCCGGCTGCGCTTGGCACCTCCGGCTGCCTGCTGGCAGGGGACGCTGCTGACTGTCACCCATCGGGGGCGGGGGGGTGACTGAGGTTTTGTGCCTGTCCCAAGCCCCCCGTGAGTTCGGGGACGCTGTGGCGGTGCATCCACGGCAGCTGCTGCCGCCCGTATCCCCTCGGCTGCGGCTCCTTCCCAGCGGGGCTGGGAATGGATATTGAGGAGATGACGTCTCTCCCCAGCAAGCGGGGAAGGGAAGGAGGGGGGGACGACGAAGTTTGGCCGCGAGAACTCCGAGGAAAGATGTTTGAGCCGGCCTGACGCTCGCTTTTCTCCCTTTACCCGCCCCCTCTTGGAGCTCCCAAATCTCCCAGTCCCAGCGGCGCTGGCTGTCCCAAGCGCTGCCAGCTCCGGGGACGCCGCAGGACACAGCCAGCTGCGGGCAGAGGCGCACGCAGGAAGTTTTGGAAGTTTCAGCGGCTCAGCCCCCATCCATCCATCCATCCATCCGTCCCCTCACCCTCCTGGCGATGCCGGGCTCCAGCAGGAGAAAGAAAGTCGGAGCCAGGCTTGGGATAAAGGGCCGGGAATAGGAAGCGATGCCTCTTTCGGAGAGCTCCTATCTGCCACCCGCTGCCTTTGTCCTGAGCCACGTCCTGGGCATCGCCGGCGTCCTGTACTGGAGGAGCCGGAGCAGGGAAGGTAGGGGCAGGGAGGGTGGGGGTGTTGGAGTGCTAAGATGGCCGGCATGACCGGGACACGGGCTGTTGTCCCTCCCCAGGAGCCGTGGCAGCGGCAGGGACAGGGACAGGCGTGGCTGTGGGGAGGAGGGAGGAGGACACGGCGAGGGGGAGTGCTCAGTGGGCTGTGAACCCAAATGGGGAGGGGGGACGGAGGTTTGAGAGCCTAAATTTGGCCTCACCACCCATTGCTGGCCTGTGTGGGGCTGGGGGCGAGTGGGATGAGGGGGGATGAGGCTGCTTTTTGTCTGGCACAATCCCACGACACGTGGCTGGGGTTCTGCCTTCCCTTCTGCCCCGGTCACTCCCACCCCTGTCCGTGACCGCGGCGTCTCCGTCAGCTCCCAGCACCGGCGAGACACGGCCCTGGGAGCTTCTCCCGGAGCTGGCACGGCCTCTCTGAGCAGCTGGGGCTGACCCTGCCTCAGTTTCCCAAAATAGGGCCCGCACATGACTGCTCAAGGAGGGCAAGGATTCGTTACGGGGGTGTGGGATAGCTCCAGGCCCCAGACCAGGACTCGGTAATGCCTTCCCCGTCCCGACCTCTTCCCCCTGGGATTTGTTTGTTTTGATTCCTCACTCTTTCTTTCCAGCCGTGCTTGTTCTCGCCGGTGCCTCGGCATGGGGCCCTTTCCCCGCGTCCATGACCGATTCCCTCTTTTCTTTCCCTTTTTTCCATGCAAAGGGGCGGGACTGCGCAGCCGGGCAGCGCGCAGACTTCTCCCTGGATGCTGCTGTGGGATCCCCTTCTTCCTTTCTCCCTCTGAGCTACTGGCAGAGAAGGAGACTGAGAGGGAATTGCACAAATGTCATGTAGAACGCACCCTGTCACCCACTAAACCCAGCCTTGCTGCAATTCCTCCTGCTGACCTGCCCGCTTAATTAATCTCCATGGCTGGGCAGTGTTGTCCAGGGATGTTCTTGGTGCCATTTGGGGACCTCTTGGATGCTTCCCAACTGGACTATCTCTTCCCCATGCTGACCTGCTGCTTCATCCTACTTGGAGGGATGTTCCCCCCAAAAATCCTGGAGTCAGTGTTGCAAGCAGCAAGTATATTCAAAACCTGGTTTTTTTTCCACTACTTTTTCCCACAATAGGGCAGGTAAAGCCCAGTCCTAGAAGACCAGAATCATTTTGCAGCAGGTTTTTTGCTCTGTGACGCTCAGCCAGCTCTGCTGAGCATCTGCCCTGCTCTCCTTTGCATCACCACATCTCAGGTGTCTCCCTCATTCAATATCTGGGTGTTGGATACTTTTCCACCACAGGTATCTCTTGTGCATTCTTCCAGGCTGAATCAGGCTCCGTTTCCTCTCCCTGGGTGAAAGGCTCTGTAAATCCTGCCCTGTTGGCTCTGTTGTCATGATGGATTATGTCAGCTCTCAAGTTGGCAGCCAGCATGTTTTAAATACCTTGTGCTCCTCAGCCAGCCAGATTTTTTTGCATATCCCCCCTCTCTAAAGTGCCAGGTTAAAAAAGCCCCCTGCACCTTCTCATTCTTTGCTTGTTTTGAAGGGAAAACTCTGGGTTTCAATGCTTAAAAATTTGGAGTTCTGGCTTTTTAAAGTAACCAACCCCTCCTTTAGGCCATGGTTGGCTCATGTTTAATCCCACTTTCACACTGGGTGTGGGCTTGGAGATATCCTTGAGATCTCTGTGAGATCAGTGCCCTGTCTGATGTCTCCTGTGTTCCTTTGGATTTAACAGCAGGAGAAAGTTTGGGAGCCACTTCCCATCTTCATTCCAGGAGCTGGAGGCAATGAAACCCCCTGGTCCCCTCCTAAGGATGGCAAAAGGCCGTGCCAGGGAGCACCAGGTGTCGGTGGGATGGAGGGTGCCAAGGCAGGGTTGGGATTAGGGATGGTGCCTGGCCAGGCACCTTTTATCCTGCTGGTTCCTGGGGCTGGGGCTGGACTCTGGCAGCAGCCTGAGGCAGGAGGAGGCACACAGGGATGGAGTGTGACAGTGAGCAAGGCCGGTGATGATGGAGGAGAGATCTGGGGGGGAGCAGCAGCTCCTGGCCAGACGTGTTGGGAGCTGCTGGGGACAGGCAGGCAGCCAGGACAGAGGCTGCTGCAGGCAAATGGGAAGGGAATTGTCTGTGCAGGGCACTGTGGTGGTGCTGGGGGGGTTCTGTGGCACCCAGCACCTGTGGGAGCCATCCCTGTGACGATGGAAAGTGCCTGGGGATGCTGAGGTCCAGCGGGATGGGGAGTGGGAGTTTTTCTTTCTGTGCTCAGCTGATGCCTCAGCAGCTGTGGGGCAGGATGGTTTTCCCTGTTTCCTTTCACTAGGTGAGTTCAGGAGCAGAGGAAAACCCCCAAGCCTCACTTTCCCTTTGTGCAGCCACCAATGCCCCTTGAGCCTCTGGGGGGGATTTGTGCCCCTGTTCCTTTGGGATCCCCATTTTTGGGGATGCAGTGAGCTGAGCTCTGATGAGCAGTGTTAGGAGAGGAGATGGGGAGGGAATTAAAACACATGTGATCCTGTTGATGGTCTCTGTTTGCTGCTGATGCTCCCTGTGTCACTGCCACCAGCCCTTGCTCCATGCCCTGTGTGTGAGGACCTGAGGCTCTGCAGTCCCTTTTCCTGCCACTAGCTTATCTTTGGAGTGGGACAGATTTTCCTTTCCTTTTCCCTGTAATCTTCCCTCTGTCCCTGCCCTCCCTGCCTGCCGTGCCTCTGCTGACTGTCCCTGGATGGTGACAGGGTGGGTTTTTTTCTAGCAAACCTCTGCTAGACCAGGGAGAGGACGAGCATGGGGGGGATTGCAACAAGTTATTTCTCAGGGTGACTCTGGTAAAGATTAGCTGGACAGAGATAAGCTTGCAATGCCTTAATATTGTTAGTAAGCAGTAACCAGCATTATTATTAGCTCAGCTGATAGCACGGGTCCGGGGCTGGGGAGGTTTAATCTGGTTACAGCCCGGGAACCACCCGAAGGAGGTGAGTCAGGGCAAAAAAACTGGAGGAAAACCCCCCATTTCTGCAGGACATGGGAAGAGGGATCTCATGGAGGAGCCTTTGGGCTGTGGGCACTTCTGGGATGCAGCGCTGGAGGCGGCCGGCTGCCGACTGTCCCCCGGTGACATCCATGGTGACATCCATCCTCTGTCCCCGTGCGATGCTCGGGGACGCGCTCCCACCTCCCCGAGGCAGCAGCGCGGCTCCTCTCGCCCTCCAGGCCGGGGCAGCAGAAGGGCTGCAGGGGGATTATATTTAGCAGAAGAGGAAGAGAGGCGGTGATAAGGCGGCCCCCGTTATCTCCCCGCGTGCCGAGCGGGGCCGCGTCCCGGCACCGGGACAGGCTTTGGGCAGAAGCCGCGGGAGAACAGCCCGGCATTGTCCCTCCTGTCCCTGGTGCAATTAACTGGAAAACAAGACGAGGGAAAACAAGCCAAGAGCCGGCCAGCGGGCAGCGCCCGGCTCTGCGGGACCAGCCCGTGCCCGCATCCCGGTGCCGCCGGGCTTTGGGGCTGCGGGAGCCGCACCGCGCTCGGCATCGCTTCATCCCCACGTACCGGAGGGAGCAGCTCTGCCCTTCGCTTCTGGGAGTGTTCCGAGCTGCTCTGCCGGCCACCGGCACCGCGGGCCCCGGGGAGGGTTTTGCAGCGCCGGAGGAGCGGCGAGAGGTTGGTGGCGATGCCGCGGAGGAGGAACGGCCGCTGCCCGCTTCGCCGGGGGCACCGCGGGTAGGAAGTGGCTCGGTGGGAGGAGCTGCGGCTCAGAAATCATCCGTCCACACCCGCCGGGGTCGAGGTCGGCGAGCGGGAGGTGCCGCCAGGAGACCCTTGCCCAGGTGCTGCCGCTGTGCCCGGGAGCAGCGCTCGCCAGCCCGGCCCGGGGCGATGGAGCGGCGGCTTCTGTCCGGGGAGAAGAGGCGGCTCAGCGCCTGCCTGGTGTGCCGGATGTGCTGCATGGGTTAGTACCCCCTGCCCGGGGCCACGGGCTTCACCCATCCCCACTGGACACCGGAGATGGGAAGGGACCCGACACTGCGGCTCTGGAGGGGTCTGGAGAAGGAAAATCCTTAAAAAAAGAAGTGGGAGCGACACAGCTTCCTGCGGTGCCAGGCGGCAGCTCCGGGGCTCCTGGCAGCTGTGCCAAGGCTGGAGCCTGGCGGGATGGGAAGTGAGGGTGGATGTGGCTCAGCCTACGGGTGTTTTTTGGCACCTGGTTCCGTGCCCTGGCCTGGGGACGGAGTGGGACGCGGGGAGGTGACGCTTGTGTCACCCTGTGCCACGTGTTTGCGGTGCTCTCGCAGGGGGAAGCTGCAGGGTGGGTGAGGAAGAGGAAGAACGCTGCGTGGTGCTTTCCAGTCTGCGTGGATGGAGACATCGGGAGGTTTTCCCCAGGGTCACTGGGGCTGTGCAGGGACCCCCAGAGACCCCCCCATCCCAGGAGGGGGTTCTGGGACTGTCCGGGAAATGCTGGTTTTTCCCTTTTTCTCGATTTTTGACTTAAAACCGAAGCAAGGGGTGCTGCTGCCTGGTAGACCCTGATGTCAGAGATGTGTTTTGGGTGAGCAAGGCTCGTCCTTTCCTGGAATATCCATGGGGTCCTCTGGGCTGGAGATGCAGTGCTCGGGGCTGTGTGCCATGGATTGGTGCTGGGGGTCTCTCTGTGCTCCAGGATGATATTGTTAAATCCTGCTGGACACAGGGCTGCCCTGAGCCCCCCTTGCTGCTTGGGGAGCTGAATGGGACCCCCCTGCCCTGTGGGACCGTCTCCTTTCACCTGTTTGCCTGTGGTTTTCCTGTGGTATTATTTTTTCATGGAGCAAAAAGCCTGCCTAGAGCTCCCTCATCTCTGCTTGGCATCACCACAAATCTCCCATCCCGTCCCCCTGCCACCCCTGGGGACTGGGACCCCCTGGGGATGACACCCACATTGTCACCCTGTCCTGGCAGCACTCAGAGCTCCCAGTGTCCGGCCAGGGCTGAGCTGTGGGACAGGAATAAACATTAAATCCTGGCAATCCAATGAACCAAAAATACAGGGACAGAATAAGCTGCTAATTGCGTGCGCTGGCAGTGCTGGGCCAGGACCTGTTACGGGACATCTGGGGGTTTATGTAACACCCTAAAGCCTTCCAGGAGCGGGCAGGGGAGGGGGACACCCTCCTAAAATCGGGCAAACCCCCTGTGCTGCCTCCAGGGGAGGTGGGGAGGCACAGTGGGGATGAATTCCAGGCGTTCACTCGGTGCTGCCCCTTGTACCTATCCCCGTCATCCACGCTGCTTTTGTTAAATGTCCTTATTCTCAGCAGAAAAAAAAGAGGTGTATTTTGTTCTGGCTGGCATTTCCCTGCCCGAGGGGCGTGCTGGAGCCTCGTGAACGGCCCCATCCCGCAGCATTCCCTGAATAAGCTGCCTCTGTTCCCTGTGCCCGCCTGGGATCCGTGCTGGCACCGCCGGCGATCCCTCTGTCTCTTCCCCTCATTTCAAAGTCGTTTGAGTTTCTGCATGAGAACCACTGACCAAGAGCTGCCTTTGTCTCCTTTTGACAGATGAACGGGACAGAGTCCAAAAGAAAACCTTCACTAAATGGGTCAATAAACACTTGATGAAGGTAAGAGTCACGGATTTTGTTATAAAGCCACTGAAATGACCATCTCTCTGTCTGTTGCAGCTCAGGACTGGCAGATAAATGCCTTTTTAAGACTTTTTAAAGTTTTTAAGTTTTCTTTAATGCCAGGACTGTTTGTTTTGAGTGTTCATATGAGTCAGAGCAGAGCAGGATGTGCTGGAAATGTGCTGGAGCCTTTGGAGGGCACTGTGGCATCACCACACAGCCCTTTTCTTACCTTTCCCTCCTGGGCACCTGATCCTTGCTTCACATGAGGTTTGTGTATCCTGGGGGAAAGGAGGGGATCCTGAATCCCCCCTCTCATCCCCTTGCCAGGAAAAAGGGGCATTTTCCTCCTTTGAAGGATGCTCCAGGGTGGAGACAAGATCCAAAGTTTGTTAAGCAGGATTAACACGGCACCACGAGGTGCCTCCTGCTTTCTTGGTTAATGCTGGGTGGGTTTTAATTAATTCTCCATTTGCCAAAAAAAAAGGAGGAAAAAAATGTTTTGAGCACTAGGTGTCCCAGCTGTGTTTTCCTACCAGCTTTGCAAAGCTCTGTGCCAAGCTTTTGGCTGCTTCCTAAACCTTGCAGAGGAGGGGAAAACAGAGAAAAATCTTGAGGATGCTGGGGGAAAATATCTGGGGATTCCCAAGTGGGTAAAACCCCAGGACAAGGTCTGGGTGTCTGGGGCAGAGAGGCTGCCCATGGAAAGCTGCTCTGCTGCCAGGTGGGAGCTGTGTTTTGGGAGGTGCTGTGAGGAATGTGAGAAGTTAAACTCAAGAGGGGCTGCCCTTCCTGCAGTATCAGGGGTTACCTGGGGTGCAGATGGTGTCACAGTTGGATTTGGTGTGTGAAATTGGCAGCAGCTTCTGCCAGGCCGTTTGGGAAGGGGGAGGCTGCTTTTCCTGGTGATGATTTTGCTCTCCCTGATGATGATTTTGCTTTCCCTGGTGACGATTTTGCTCTCCCTGGTGATGATTTTGGCATCACTGGTGGCTTTTCCCCTCCCCAGGTGCGCAAGCACATCAATGACCTCTATGAAGACCTGAGAGATGGTCACAACCTCATCTCCCTCCTGGAAGTGCTCTCAGGAGTGAAGCTGGTGAGTCCTCAGGGCTGGGCAGGGATTCTGGAGTCCCCCTAAACCCCTCCATCCTCTCCCTGCTCTCCTTCACCCCCAGCCATCAGCTGTCTTTTCTCACCCCATGGTTTCAGTTTCCAATGTCTGTCATTGTTTCTTTTATGATCATGAATGTTATTATTTACTATTATATTTATTTCTGTATTTTTTATTTATTTATTTTTACTCAAACCCCTGTTCCCCAGGCTGGTCTCTCACCTGATTATGGTGCCTTGGGTAAAGCCCTCTTCTTGCCAAGTTTTACACACCTTCACCTTCCAGATGTGGCTCCATATTTAAAATCATGGATAGCAGCAGAATTTGACCAAAAACTGCTTCTGTGGCAGCGTGCCCAGCAGTTTATCTCAGATGTGACACTCCTGCCTCATGCTCAGCTCCTGGGTTTGTAGCAGTCACTGGTGCCTGGAGCATCGTAGAGTTCCCCCTCCTTCCTCCTCCTCCTCCTCTTCCCTCTCTGACTGACACATTCCCTCAGCTCTAGGAATATCCCAATTGCCGTAGCACAGCAGGAATTATTTTAGTTTCCCCCAAAAATAGGATCTGGGCAAAGATCTCCTACGTCCCTCCGTACCCTCCGGAGACGCCAAATCGGATTTTGTGGGGGCTGAAAACTTGGATCACTCCACTTGTGATCCAGACAGCTTCCTGCTCCTCAGCTTCCAAAATCAGGAGGAAATTCCAGTGTTGGAACCCGGGGCGTGCTGGAGACCCAACCACCTTCACCCCGTGCTGTCGCTGTCTTTTTTTTTCATTATTTGATTTTTGTTTCTCCTCGTGCCTGGGTGTCACATTTTGGTTTCCATTCTGTGTCCCTGCCGTGCCACCCTCCCCGTCCTCCTCAGCCCGTAGAGCCACCAGCTCAGCGGAGCCTTCGCCTGGTGACAGCGCCGGCCTGGTGCCGTGCGAGCAGCGAGGAGGAGGAAGATGATGATGATGAAGAAGTAGGTCGAGCCTGCAGCAGCTCCCTGGCAGTGCCACCAGATCATCCAGTGCCATCCCAGAGGGTTTGGGACAAAACCCCCCCACTGGGTGCTCTGCTGGAGCAGGGCTGTATTCCCGGGCTCTGGATTGTCTGTGTGAGCACTGCAGGGTCTGTGTGAGCACTGCAGGGTCTGTGTGAGCACTGCAGGGTCTGTTCTGAGCTCTGGATTGTCTGTGTGAGCACTGCAGGGTCTGTGTGAGCACTGCAGGGTCTGTTCTGGGCTCTGGATGGTCTGTGTGAGCACTGCAGGGTCTGTGTGAGCACTGCAGGGTCAGCCTGCAGGCAGGGCATGCCACCCACCCGCTGTGACAGCATGTGTCCCCTCCACGGAGCACGAGGGGACAGGGACGGGTCCCCCACGCTGCTCGGGGCCGCTGTGAGGGCTGCACCCCTGGCACTGCATGGACAGGCTCCAGGCACGGGCACCTTCTGGGATCCTGCATGGGGGTGGGAGTGAGCACAGCACAGCCCCAGGTGAGGGTCAGACCCCAGAATGTGCCCAGATGTGTTTTTCAGCCCTTGTGCTCAGGGTGACGATGCCCTTGTGCAGTGTCACCTCCCTGCAGCGGGCTGTAGCACCTTCCTGATGGTCCCCTGCAGACCTGGAGGTGTTTCCCTTGGCAGGGACAGCTCTTTCCCCTTGCAGGGACAGATTTTCCCCTTGCAGGGGAAAATTTCCACTTGGAAAGACAACTCTTCCTTGCTGGGACAGCTCTTCCCTTCAGGCTGGAAAAGGAAGGTGACTCGGAGCACTTGGGGTGTCCCAGCAGCTCAGAACACCGCTGTGGGGTGTGTCCATGGTTGGAATGAGATGGTCTTTAAGGTCCTTTCCAATCCAAAGCTCCTGTGATTCCATGAACATCCTGGTGATTCCTCATCTTGAGGCTGGGATTTGATTTTGGGTGTCACTCCTCCTGCTCCTGCTGATTCAAAGCTTCCCATCCCCTTTCCCTGGCACTCCTCTGGAAATCCCTCAGCTTCAGCAGAGATGGGCAAGGCTCAGGGTGTCTCATGTGCCTCTTCCCGAGGGATTCAGAGGTACCTGGAGCAGCAGCCCCTTCCCAAGGGATTCAGAGGTACCTGGAGCAGCAGCCCCTGCCATGTATGGGAAGAGCTGGAGGGGCTGGTGCTGAGGTCAGGGTTCCTCTGCCAANTGTGAGGGCTGCACCCCTGGCACTGCATGGACAGGCTCCAGGCACGGGCACCTTCTGGGATCCTGCATGGGGGTGGGAGTGAGCACAGCACAGCCCCAGGTGAGGGTCAGACCCCAGAATGTGCCCAGATGTGTTTTTCAGCCCTTGTGCTCAGGGTGACGATGCCCTTGTGCAGTGTCACCTCCCTGCAGCGGGCTGTAGCACCTTCCTGATGGTCCCCTGCAGACCTGGAGGTGTTTCCCTTGGCAGGGACAGCTCTTTCCCCTTGCAGGGACAGATTTTCCCCTTGCAGGGGAAAATTTCCACTTGGAAAGACAACTCTTCCTTGCTGGGACAGCTCTTCCCTTCAGGCTGGAAAAGGAAGGTGACTCGGAGCACTTGGGGTGTCCCAGCAGCTCAGAACACCGCTGTGGGGTGTGTCCATGGTTGGAATGAGATGGTCTTTAAGGTCCTTTCCAATCCAAAGCTCCTGTGATTCCATGAACATCCTGGTGATTCCTCATCTTGAGGCTGGGATTTGATTTTGGGTGTCACTCCTCCTGCTCCTGCTGATTCAAAGCTTCCCATCCCCTTTCCCTGGCACTCCTCTGGAAATCCCTCAGCTTCAGCAGAGATGGGCAAGGCTCAGGGTGCCTCATGTGCCTCTTCCCGAGGGATTCAGAGGTACCTGGAGCAGCAGCCCCTTCCCAAGGGATTCAGAGGTACCTGGAGCAGCAGCCCCTGCCATGTATGGGAAGAGCTGGAGGGGCTGGTGCTGAGGTCAGGGTTCCTCTGCCAACAGTGGGGACCTGCAGTCCTGAGTCCCCCTGTCCTGAGTCCCCCTGTCCTGAGTCCCCCTGTCCTG
>VYZP01046743.1:0-10154 GCA_013400635.1 Hypocryptadius cinnamomeus | reverse complement strand
TCTCCCCACCATGATGCTCCCAGATATGCCAAGGTGATGATGATGATGATGATAAATGGTACCAGTTCATGCTGAAGCAGAGACTTTTCTCCCTCGCTGCTGGCCTGAGGGCATGGAATAAATTTGAGCACATTCCCTACTCCAGGGAGGGTGAGCTGCTTCCAGCCCCCCTCCTCCTCCTCAGCTTCTTGATAGAGACATTTTGCCGAGGGCTCTGGGGAACTTGTTTCTCCACTTGGATGAAACAGCTTTTTCCTTTGAAGTGGGGTGGCCTTGCTGGGATGTCTTACCCCAGACACTCCTGCCAGGGAATGATCCATGGGGTCCTGTGGAGTGCTGGGGAGAGGGGACTCCCCCAGGGGAGGAGTGAGAGTGTTCCTGCCTTCATGAGAGCTTGGTTTTGAGCCCAGGCTGGAGTTAGAGCTTGGTCATCCCCTTTTTCCCTGCTCTCTGTGGTCTGTAGCTGTTCAATTATGCACCAGTGCTCAGGGCTTCAGGGACGCTGCTCTGTGAGCTGAAGTAAAGCCATTAAGTGCTGGGAAAGCATTTCAGGATGGAGAGTGCTGGAAACATGGAAAAATCCTCCCCAGGCCAGGAGATGAGGTGGCATCTCTGCCTCTTTGGGAAGCGCTGGGATCTTCCTGTGTGCCTGCTCCTCACCAGAGTGCCTGGGGTGGCCCTGGGGACGGCGTGGTGGGGACGTGTCCCCGTGTTCTCCGGGTGAGGCTGATGGGAAACTTGAACCCCGTTTGCCTTTTTTCCAGGTGAAACTGGTGAATATCCGCAATGATGACATCACAGATGGCAACCCCAAGCTCACCCTGGGGCTCATCTGGACCATCATCCTCCACTTCCAGGTAGGACATGGGATTTTCTTGCTGGAGGACGCGGGGGAGGCGTCAGGACCACGTTGTCTCTCCGGGGCAGTGGAATCCGTGTTTTCTGCGTTTTCCATGGTGATGTCAGCACGTGGATGGGTCTGGAGGTTCATGGCAGTGTCATGGAGACCACGCTGGGAGAACAGCAGCACCCTCCCCTCATCATTTGCATAATGAATTCATTAATGATGGGTTGTGTGCCGTGGCCTCCCGGGGTTGTTGGCCGTGGCTGTTTGCTCAGCTGGAGTCTCTGGAGGAGAAGAGCAAATTTGGAAGGGGCCACAGGCTGTTATCCTAAGGCACTCCTGGCCCTTTGGGTGGTCAGTGCAGCCACAGAACCTTTCACTGGGATGGAATGTGTCAGCTGGGTGACAGCACAGGGATGGGAGAAGTGCCCTGACCTGGGACTGTCTCCAGCAATTGTGTGCTGGAGATGCTGTTGGAAAAGCGAGTTTTGGGTCTTTGGTAACTTCAGATTATCCAGTTGTAGCTCTGATGGCTTCAGGGGGGTGACGTGTGGCCATCAGTGAGTTGGCATTTGGGGTTTGCTGGGCAGTGCTGCTGTCAGCAGCTCGTTGGCCATGTGGCATCAGCTCTGTGAGCATCAGCTCTGTGGGATCTGCTGTATCCCAGCTCCCTGCCTTATCCCTGCTGGCCTCTTCCAGGCAGGACTAGTGCTGCCTTTGAGACTCTTAAGGAAGATTGCACTGCAAGACTGTGTTTTTGGAGGATGGGTAGTGCCTCGGGGAGAGGCTTTGGGGGCAGCATGGGGCTGAGCTGGGTGTAAGGCTGCTGTGAGGCTCAAGCAGGCTTTGGCCCTGGGAAGCAGCCGGGGTCGAGCAGGCTCTGGATGCTGATGAGTCACCGTCATCTCCGTGGGGCCCTGGCTGTGCCATCTTGTCCCCGCTGTCCTTGTGGTCATCCAGCCCTGGGGCATCCTCTGTTGCAGGAGAGGGACATCAGGAGGTCCTGGGTCCCCTCCATGCTTGGCTGGGAGGGGACACTGCCACCCTGGCGTGGGGGACAGGGTGGGTGACACGGGAGCCGGGGCGGTGCTGGCGAGCCTGCGCATCCTGCTCCCGCTGCACTAACGGGATTTTTTATGGGGTTGTAGCTCCATTGTGAACCTCTTAATCTCCCTTAGTGTCCCAGTGCTGCTGCCTGGGGGCAGGCGGCTGGGAGAGCCCCGGGAGAGGTTTGGGGTGGGATGGTGCTGGTGTGGAGCTCAGGCTCTGCCAGCTCCGGTGTGCTGATGGTGAGGGGGATGCCCCGGTGCCCTGGGGGCTTTTCCCCATGCCCTGGGAGCTCTTGTGGTCACTGGTTTCCCTTAGTCATCTTCTGGATTGCTCCCTGTTGAGCGTTTCCCTGTTGAGCATTTCCTCACTGAATGTTTCCCTGCTTCCTGGGGCTGAGCTCAGTCCCCCCATCTTTATGCCCCCTACTCCCCAGTTTTTGTCTCACCCCCACTTTTGGTGTGTGTTACCCTACCCTGGTCACTCTGAACTGGCAGACAGAGTTGGGGTGCTCCATGTTCCTCAAACCCCTGCCCAGGGAGGCGTTTGGGGCAGGAGCCACGGGAGAGGGGCAGGACTGTGGCCGGTCTGGGCTGGGCAGCATCACGCTCCCGTTCCTGCTGGGACCCTCCGGCCGCGGCTCCCTGGAGCGGTGCTGGGTCCCCAGGGCACCTCTGTGCCCGTCTGTGCCCCAAACTGGGTGAGCCCGGCAGCAGCGTGAGCACATGAGTTGGGCTTTTGGGGCACCCGGAATTAAGAATTAAGGAGCAAACCTTCCGAACTGGAGAGAAACAGCCCTGCGGAGCCGGCTGGCGAGCATGCAGAGTCACTCTGACTCCTCCCTGCTTTTTTTTTTTTTTTTCCTTCCCATTTCTCTCCCACCCCTTCCTTTATTCTACCTTTGCCAACCTTCCTTAGGTTTTGTGTTTTATCCCCGTCTTCCCCACCCTCTCCCACTCCCCTCCTCGCTCCGCTGCCTGATTCCTGCTCCCTGTTTGTGTTGGCAAGGGCCGTGCTCCAATTACCTCATATTTGGAGAGAAGGACGCCGCAGCCAATCCCCGCTCCCTCTGCTTTTAGGTCAAGTGATTTCTGAACTGCAGTGAGATGCTTTGAATTTGTCTTCTCGCAGCGCCCAGGCTGTAAGATGGCTGTCTGGAGCGGCGGCGGTGGCGGCAGGGCTGGCGGGAGGGGACAGCGACGAGGGGCAGTCGGCGGAGCGCTGCGCGCCGGGCGTTTGATCCGATGAAGCCGGGGTTGGGATTTATTCGGGAGCCGGCGACTCGCTCAGCTGCGTTCCTGCCGGCACCGAGCAGGAGGAGATGGGGAATTCGCTGGGCTGCGTTAAAGAGCAGAAGGAAAAAGCTGTGGGGAAGGCACCGCTGTCTCCCAAAAAAAGGGTGCGCTTCAAACGGAGGCGGAGAGGGAAGAGGAGAGCGATGCCGGAGGCAGCCCCGCAGGAGGAGCCCCCGGCGCTGGAGGTGGCCGAGGATGAGGAGGCGCCCAAGTGGAAGGCAGCCCCTGGGCAGGAGGGAGGAGAGGAGCCCTCCGGCAGCCGGCCCCGCGGCGGGGACCCCGATCCGGCGGCGCTGCGCCCCGGGATCATCGTGCAGGTGAAGGAGCGCTTCCAGGGGGAGGTGCGGAAAGCGCGCCTGGTGCTGGAGCCGCAGCGGCCGGGTGTGGCGGGAGCTTCCCGGGAGGAAGGCACCACCGTCATCGCCCGCCTGCTGGAGAACCCGGCCGAGAAGGACTGCGAGAAGGCGGTGAGCCGGCTGGTCGAGCTGCAGAGGAGCGGCAGCTGCCGGGCAGTGCTGCTGCCGCTGCGCGCAGGGACCGATGGCCGCGCCGGGGGACTCCTGTCCCCGGCCAGCGCCGTGTCCGGCCAGGAGGCAGCGCCCAGCCGGGAGCCGGAGGCCGGCAGCGCCCTGGATGCCTGGGGGAAAGGAGGCGGTGATGATCCCAGCTCCAGCGCCGCGTGGACGTGCTCCTCCGCAGCAGAGCCGGGCACCGTGTCCGAGCTGTCTACGCCGTCCCCCATGGTGGATCAGCTGGAAAACCCCAGCGTGGGGAGAAGCTCAGGGTTGCCGTCGTCCTCTGGGGCCGGGGAGGGAGATGGTCACGGGCTGCCGGCTTCCCGCAGCCCGTCCTCCTTCAGCGGCAGCGCGGCCCGGAGCTCCTCGGGGTACGGCAGCGACCGGCCGGCCAAGGGCACAGCAGGTGGCGGGACCACGGTGTCACCCTCTGATGGTGGCCTCAGGCTCGCTGTGGAGGGCCGGGCTTGGAGGGGGAGCTCGGGGACAGCCGGAGCAATGGTCAGTGTGTGAGTGTGCCCAAGCCCCCTTTCCGGAGCGGGGTGGGGGGACCTGGCTCAGGGGACCCCAAGTCCTGGTGGCTCCTGGGCATGGTCATTTCGGCAAGGGGCAACCCCGTGGTGAGCACGGGTGGCTGGATGCTGGGGAAGAAAGCTCCTGAAGTCTTTTCCCCTGCAGCATCTCCACTGGGAAAGTATCCCTTGGGGACTGGCCTGTCCTGTCCCCTGCTCCTGGCACAGGCAGCCTGGGAGTGACAGTTCCTGGATCCAGTGGGTGCAGCTGGTTGCTGCTGTCACCAGTGTCACTCGTGCCCTACAGGGTGTGAATTTGGGGTGTCCCCTTCCTGCTGCCCGTGCAGGATGAATGACAGCTGGATGAACATGGAGACGTGGGGGCTCTGCCTGCTCTGAGGGGTCTCCAGGAGGAACAGGAGGGGATGGTGCTGTGTTTCAGAGCCTGTTGCTGTTTGCTGGTCACTCTTTTGGGGGTGACAGCGTGGGCAAAGGTGCCTCAAGCTGTCAATGCCCCAGGACAAGCGTGTGGTTCAAGGGGTTGTGACCCTGATGCCTGTGCCAGGTTGGGACCACTGTTACAGCCACCATGTGGCCTTCAGCATCCTGCCACCAGTTGCTTGATGCACAAAGCTGATGCTGGAAGGGTTTGGCCCCAAGTCCTGTGAGTTTCCACTCTCTTTTCTTGCTGGTGCCTCCCTAAATCTTTGTCCTGTCACAGACATGTGAAGAAAGGAGGGTGGAGCTGGTGCCGCACCCTGCACCTCCATAAGCACATCTCTAGGGGAGTTTCCTTCAAGGATGCTCTCAGGGAACAGGCCCAGTGGTTGGAGAACCCCAGTTGCTGTGTCAGGGATTAAAAATAAAGGATTTGTCAGATCTGGGTGCTGTGAGGTGCTCCTGGGTGGGCAGCACTGCTGGAGAGCCCGGGTAGGGCACAGTTGATGGGTGGGTTCATAGAAGGGTTCATTCTGCTCTTAATTAAGAGCCATCAGGTAATTAATAGAGGGGTTCTGAGCAGAGGGAGCTTTGTGGGTCCTCCTCTGCTCCCTGCAGGCGTGGAGGGTCCCATCCTGCATCCTGCTGCTCACCCAGCCCATCATCCCATCCATCCCGGCTCTGCCGCCAGGTGCCCGCTCCCGACATCCCTGGGGAAAGCCAGCCCCGGGGCTGGAGGAGTTAAAGGCAGCTCCGGCAGTGTGGCAGCAGCTGACAAAGAGCAGTTTTATGTGTGATGAGCGTATCAGGCTGGAGAGGGAGGTGAGCTGCAGCATACCAATTACACCGGCAGCATCCGCCCCGCCGGCGGGAGAGACGATAATCCCGCAGGTCCCTGTCTCCTTCCTGCAAAGGGATGTCTGACAGCCGGGACCTGAGCGCTGCCAGCACCCAGCTCGGGGTGTTTTGGGCAGGGATTTGGGTGTTTTCAGGGCGGTGGGTCGGGCTGGGTCCTGGCACACCTGCTCCCTGCAGTGCTGGGAGGAGGAATCCAGGGAGCAAACAGCCTGCGTTGCCTTTCCTTGGGCACCCTGGAAAATCTGAGTGGTTCCCATCCTCCCCTTTGTCCTCCCCTTAATGAAGGGGAGGTAATTGTACTAACTGGGGAGCTGGAGGGGGGGGGTGAGGAGGAAGCTGTGCCAATCAGGAATATGCTGGCATGTGGGGACACGTGCGTGGTGTCACGTGCCAGTCTGGGATTCGCAGCCAGCCCTGTCTGAGGGGTCCGTGACTGTCGCTGTCTTTTGTTGGGAACTGGGTCACAGCACCCCCTGCCACCAGCACCCCCTGGCACCAGCCAGGCAGAGGGGGGATGTCACATCCTTCTCCCCATCCTTCCCTTTTCCCCCAGCGTGGAGCTGCTCCATGGCTGGAGGTCAGGGAGAGACCTCCTCTCCAAGTGTTTTCCTGCTTCTTAAGTTGGTATTTTTTACAACAGGGTGCTCCAGGTGGAGCTCCCCTGCCACACCTGCAGCCCCAACAAGAGATATTGGTGGTGGTCCCTTCTCCTTGCCCACCCTGGGTGCTGCTGGGTGGCAGTGACCATTCTAGGAGCCCCAGGTGTCCGAGAGTGCTGGGCAGGAGCAGTGAGGGTACAGGAGGCTGCACGGCATGTTTGGAGCAGGGAGAGGCAGGAAGGGACCTGCCTGGAGCCTCCTCTCTCCAGGACATTGTGTTCCCAGTGAGGTGTGTCCCTGTCTGTGGGGACAGGGATGGTGCAGAGGGAGCGGCTCTGGTGGTGGTTGGGAGCTGGGGTTTGGAGCTGTCAGCTCGTGTCCCAGCTGGGCTGGGCTGTGTGGCCAAGCAGCACCTGGTGGCCCTGTGAAATGGGGTTAGGAAATGTCTGGCTCTGCCTTCTTGGATCTCCAGCCTGCCCAAACCACACATGCAGGTCCCATGACCCCTTCCCAAATTCCATGGCCACGGGGTCCCCTCTCCCCATGGTGACCACGAGTTTCCTCCTGCCCTTTCTGGTAGCCAGGTCTGGGGCAAGTTCACAGGAACTGGATGTGCCTGGTGGAGGTTTCCCTGCTCCTGCATCCTCCCATGGCTGTGCTGCTTCCTTACAGATCTCTGACATCTACATCAGTGGGGAGCTGGGGGATATGTCAGCCAAGGAGAAGCTCCTGCTGTGGACACAGAAGGTGACAGCAGGTTACATCGGGTTGAAATGCACCAACTTCTCCTCCTGCTGGAGCGATGGCAAGATGTTCAACGCCCTCATCCACAGATACAGGTAGGCAGGGAGCAGCAATGGGAGTGTCATGAGGGTGGGAGGAGGGATGAGGATCTCCCAGGGGTCTCTGTCCACCACTGTGGTCAGTGATGGGCTAGAGTGCTTGGAGATGTGGGTGAGGCTGGCAGGGAGCAATGCCTTTCTTACCTGGAAATCTCTCTTCTGACAGGTAGCTATGGAGGTGGGGGGATGCTTGGAATGAGCAAAAGATACATCAGGTTGCAGGAAAAAAAATCTTAATGAGGCTGGGGAGAGAGGCAGAAATGAAAAGCTTTAAAACCCTTGAGTGCTGTAGTGCTGCCCTTTTGCTCTCCATGAACAGCAGCACTTCCATCCATGCTTTTATTCAAGGATCTTGGAGGTCTCCCAAGCAGCAGTTAAACCTCTTTTGATTCCTTTTTCCCCAGCTGCGACCAAGAGGTTTTTCTTTGCAGCCTGAACCCCCTTCCCGAAGGGGATGAGACAGGGAAGTCCTGCAGCCCAGTCCCCTTGGAGAGCCACCACCCTGGGACAGGAGCTCAGACCAACCCTGGGAGCTACCCATGGCAGCAGTGCCCATCCAGGATGCTCTGCCCTGGCCACCTGGTGCTGGTTGTGACTCTGGGGCGTGTCTTGCAGGCCAGATCTGGTGGACATGGAGAGGGTGCAGATCCAGAGCAACCGGGAGAACCTGGAGCAGGCCTTCGAGATCGCCGAGCGCCTGGGGGTCACACGGCTGCTGGATGCTGAAGGTGGGTGCCCAGGGCATGTGGCCAATGCAGGAAGATGCCAGCCTCTCTTCCCACTCCCTTTCCTCACTGTCTTTCTGCTTCCCTCCTGCCAGATGTGGACGTTCCCTCTCCAGATGAGAAATCTGTGATAACTTATGTGTCTTCAATCTACGATGCCTTTCCCAAAGTCCCCGAGGGAGGAGAAGGGATCAGCGCCATTGTAAGCACTGCTGAGGGCTGGGAGGCTGGGACAGCCATTTGGGAGGCACCTGGGGGTTGTGTGTAGGGTTTAGGAAAGGGTCTGTTCCCTGTGGAAGAGGGCTGAGCAGATGGAAGAGGCTCAGAGGGAGGAAAACTCCGTTATGGTGTCTGCCCTGTGACCTGCTGGGGTGTCTGTAAGGCCACAGCACTGCCCAGGCTCTGCAGGAAAAAAGCTGAGCTTAGAGAGAGCAGCTGGCAAGGAGGATCCTTCTCCTCCCTGTACCTGGGATGGCATCACAGCAGGGAGGTCCTGGCACGTGATCCATCCACTCTGTAGCTTGTCTGTGGCACCTCAGTTCCCTCTGTAATTTGCCCACCAGCAGTGCTTGCAAAGACCCTCTCGCCCCACAGGAGGTGGATTCGAGGTGGCTGGAGTACCAGACCCGTGTGGAGTCCCTCATCTCGTGGATCAAGCAGCACACGATACTCATGTCAGACAAATCCTTCCCCCAGAACCCTGTGGAGCTAAAGGTAGGTCCTGGACAAGGTCTCTCCTCAGTGTGTCCTGTGTCCAGTGCTGAGGGATGGG
The DNA here is from genome assembly GCA_013400635.1 of Hypocryptadius cinnamomeus. Taxonomy (NCBI): domain Eukaryota; kingdom Metazoa; phylum Chordata; class Aves; order Passeriformes; family Zosteropidae; genus Hypocryptadius; species Hypocryptadius cinnamomeus. Next base: position 1,707 of record VYZP01046743.1, on the reverse strand, counting down.
TGGTGGCATTCCCCAGGGTGGTTCCTGATGAGCCTTTCTCATCCCAGGCACTTTATAACCAGTACATACACTTCAAAGAAACTGAAATCCCAGCGAAAGAGCAGGAAAAAGGACAGATAGAGGAGCTCTACAAACTGCTAGAGGTAAGAATCATCATGGCTGCCCAGAGGCTGATAGGTGGGAATGCTGTGCTTTTTTAGCAAGACTGAACTGTGCTCAGTTCAGGTTTATTTTGGAGTGGAGAAGTGGGAATACCCCTCAGGGTAAGCGAGGCAGCGAGCAGCACACTGCAGGAGCGGAGGCAGAGCCCCTCTTCCCTCACTGTAATCCCCAGGCAGCTCAAGGCAGAGGTGGGAAATGCCATTCTGCTGATGTTTCCCCCAGGTCTGGATTGAATTTGGACGCATCAAGTTGCCCCAGGGCTACCACCCCAACGATGTGGAGGAGGAGTGGGGCAAGCTCATCATTGAGATGCTGGAGCGCGAGAAGCTCCTGCGGCCGGCGGTGGAGAGGTGGGTGCTGTGCCCCTGGCAGGGCCATCCCCTGCTCCTTCCTCTGGCCAGAGGGACATCCAAAACCCCTCTCTCACCTCCCTCTGTCATTCCAGGCTGGAATTGCTGCTACAAATCGCTAACAAAATCCAGAATGGTGCTCTGAGCTGTGAAGAGAAGCTCACCCTGGCGAAGAACACGCTACAGGCTGTGAGTGGGGAGTGGGGTTTCCCCCTCCTGATTTTATTGATTTATTTGTTTTCCTACTCTTGTTTTGTACCCATCTCCTCTCCTCTCTTCTGCCTGGGGTGATGGGTTCCTCTGGAATGTTCTCCTTTCTTTTCTGCCCTTGAGCCTGTCTCAGAGGTGCTGTAGGGGAGGTGGTAGATATTTGGTGATCCACAGATCACCTTGAGGACAGGGGGATGGGGAATGGTCTTTTCTCTGGGAATACAGCAAGTGGGCCTGGACATCTGCAGAGGTGCTGCTGTGGAGGAGAGCAGCACTTCTGGAGCAGCTTGTTGAATATTTTTTGTTGTATAATGAGGCTTAAAACCCCCAAAATCTGTTTTATTTGCGTGGCAGAAAGGACTCAGTGGCAGACCCTGGGTAGAGAGCAGGTTTCTGAAGAGATTTTCTTTGTTATGGGAGAAAGAGATGTTGATTGAAAGGGTTGGGAGCTAAAAATTGTGATCCCATCTATTCCTGGAAGCTTTCGGTTCACCTCCAGAGTTTTTCTAAAGGGGTTGTCCTGGGTGTGGTGTGAGGGGATGGATTCATGTTCTGCCCCAGCTGAGCTTGTGGATCCAAAGGTGTTTCCAGTCTCCAAGCTGGGTTCCTGTGGGGTTCTCCTGATCTGAGGGGACTCGTCCCTGAGTGTCCCATGTCCCCTCAGGATGCTGCTCACCTGGAGTCGGGGCAGCCGGTGCAGCACGAGTCCGACGTGGTGGTGTACCTGCAGGAGAGCGAGGGGCTCATCCGCCAGCTCCAGGTGGACGTGCAGATCCTCCGGGATGAGAACTACTACCAGCTGGAGGAGCTGGTGTTCAGGTGACCATGGAGAAGCTTCCTCAGGGGCTGCACATCTGCTCTGTGTGTGGGGCAAGGAGGGAGCACCTGTCCATCTCCTTACCTGATATATGGTCTGCTCGAGCCAGGTTCTTATGAGCTCTTGGAGATTTATACCACACCCAAGATAGCTCAGCTACCTTAGAAG
>VYZP01046737.1:1816-13089 GCA_013400635.1 Hypocryptadius cinnamomeus | reverse complement strand
CGCCCACCCCCCCCCGCCAGCCCAGCTACCCCCAAAACCCCGGCTATCCCCACAACCCAGGCTACCCCCACAACCCGGGCTACCCCCACAACCCCGGCTACCCCCACAACCCAGGCTACCCCCACAACCCCGGCTACCCGGGCTGGGGCCAGGGCTACAACCCGTCCAGCGGAGGGACTTACCACCAAAAGCCGTGGAAGGCGCCTAAACCCAAGACCAACTTCAAGCACGTGGCGGGGGCGGCGGCGGCGGGCGCCGTGGTGGGGGGCTTGGGGGGCTACGCCATGGGCAGGGTGATGTCGGGGATGCACTACAGCTTCGACAGCCCCGACGAGTACCGCTGGTGGAACGAGAACGCCGCGCGCTACCCCAACCAGGTCTACTACCGCGACTACCGCGGCCCGGTGCCGCAGGACGTCTTCGTGGCCGACTGCTTCAACATCACCGTCACCGAGCACAACATCGGCCCCGCCGCCAGGAAGAACGCCTCGGAGGCCGGCGCGGCCCTCAACCAGACGGAGGTGGAGCTGGAGACGCGCGTGGTGACCAAGGTGATCCGCGAGATGTGCATCCGGCAGTACCAGGAGTACCGGCTGGCCTCGGGCGTGCGGCCGCGCCTGGTCGACGCCTCGCTGCCCGCCCTGCTGCTCCTCGTCCTCTTCGCCCTGCACTAGAGCGCCCCGCACCTTCCACGTGTTGCCCGTGTCCCCGTGGGGTGCCCCCTGGTCCCCCACCCCGGTCTCGCTTGGTTTTTGGTGAGGAGCCCCCGGGGCGCTCCCCGGCGCCTCCGGTTTCGGCAACGGGATGAAAATTTCCTTTTCTGCCCCAAACGCGGGGCCCAGGACCGCGGCCTTCGCCTCCTCCTCCTCCTCGGGGCCGCCCCGAGAGGGACCAGGCACAGGGGAGCTCTCCTTGGCAGGAGCTTTTGCAAAAATCCTCTTGGTTAGCAGGCAGGGTTTTATCCCAGTCACCCCCATTCCCTGGGGCACCCCTGGGGGTCTCAGAGGGGGTTTTTCAAGCTGCCAGGTTGCAATTTGAACCGTTCCATCCTAAAAAAAGCCCTTTCCCCGTGTACATAAGGAGCTGCCGCTCCACGCCCTGCATGCTGCAAAAACCCCCTGCAGCAACACACCAAAATAAAGTTGTTTTTTACTCCCTGTCACAGCGAGGCTGAGGCACCAGTCGGTCTTTAGAGGCAGAAAGTGCTGCCGAATGCCCCAAACACCCCCAAAATGGTGTTACAGCCCGAGAAAAAGCTAGTTTGGATGCTCCAGGTGACAAGTCAGTGTTCATGCTTCAGCACCTGGACCTAAAGGGCGTTAAAATGCAGCACAAAGGATTCTCTGGAGGGTCAGGCATGTAGCAAGAGACTGAAACCAGCTAAACCACGCCGGTACAGCAAACAGCATCGGGGAAAACGGGCCTGGGAAGGGAAATGCTTTAAAAAAAGTCACATTTGTGAGTAATTCCTTTGCCCTGTGGAAGCAGCGGGTGAAATTCTTGCTTCTCGTGCGGATGCTGGGCTGGGGACGAGCTGTAACACCCGTGGCGCTGCGTTCAATATCTCTCGTGTATTTTATTTTTGCAAGGCACTGAATAACACTGTCCTAAATGATTTTTTTTTTTCCTTTTTGCATCGGTGTAAGCTAAGTGAAGATATATATTATATATATAAATATCTATAAACAGAGAGAAAAGAAGCCTTTCAGGACAGCCACCGGAAAAGCAGGGCTTTGAGGTGCCCCGTCCTTTGCCACACGCGGATGTTTTGTAACCCCGTCACGCTGCATGCCCGCCCGGGATTTGCCCTGCTGAGCCTTTTCTAAGTGTTCCACGTCTGGTACAAATTAAAACGGATCAAGCCAAGGTGCCCGGCAGCCTCCTTTGTGTGCCAGCCCCCGGCCGGCCCCGCGGCATTTCTGCATTTCCCGCATTTCTGCATTTCCCGCATTTCTGCATTTCCCGCATTTCCACCCTCCCAGTCCCCTCTCCCCGGCCTGAGGGAGCTTTTGTTCCCTTCCAGCATCAAATTTGGCCCAAACCCCACAATCCCAGTTAACCTTTTCTCCTCTGATGGCATCGCAGCAGTCCAAGAGATGTTTTCTAATTTCTGTCTAATTCCAGTTTCTGTTCTAATAAAGGAGTTTTTACATTTGCTGTTTCGGTGGCATTAAGCCCGACCCAAGCCCTGCTTAATCATGGGATCCTGGACACTTAATTGTGGAATCCTGGAGTGGTTTGGGTTGGGAAGGACCTTAAATCCCATCCAGTGCCACCCCTGCCATGGCAGGGACAATTCCCACTGTCCCAGGCGGCTCCAGCCTGGCCTTGGACACTTCCAGGGATGGAGCAACCTCAGCTCCTCTGGGAATTCCATCCCAGCTCCTCCCCACCCTCATTCCTTCCCAAAATCCCATTTAATTCTCCTCTTTCCCAGTGGGAAGCCATTCCCTGTGTCCTGTCCCTCCCTGCCTTGTCCCCAGTCCCTCTCCAGCTCTCCTGGAGCCCCTGCAGGCCCTGGAATGTGCTGGAAGCTCTCCCTGCATCCTTTCCTTCTCCAGGTGAGCATTCCCAGCTCTCCCTGGAATTTCCCTTCTCCAGGTGAGCATTCCCAGCTCTCCCTGGATCCTTCCCTTCTCCATGTGAACATTCCCAGCTCTCCCAGCCCGGCTCCAGAGCAGCTCCAGCTCCTCTGGGCTCGCCCCAGCAGCTCCACATCCTCCAGGTGGGCTCCCAGCCCTGCAGGTGCGGTCTCACCTGAGCGGGGCCGAGGGGCAGAACCCCCCGGAGCTGCTGCCCCACGCTGGGGCTGGGCCCAGGCTCGGTGCAAATCGGTCTCAAAGGGATTTATTTCCATTTATTTGCGTTTCACAACCGCAGGGCCCCTCCTCCAACAGCCCCGGCTCTGACCAGCTGCAGCCCCGGGGGAGGAGGAGAAATTCCCCCAAAAGCAGGAAGGAAAAAACTTCAGCTCATCCAAAGGAAGGGGAAAAAAGAATGAATTTTAAAATCTCCCTATTTCCCGAGATGAACTCACGGATATTGCCAGGAAGAGGCTCCCAGCACTTGCACCTCCCCTGGGGAGGGTTTGACCTCAGCAGCAGCAGAACTGCAAATTTCTCATTTTTAACCCGAAAACCTTCAATTCCCTCCCTCCCTCCCTCCCAATCATGGGAAACTCATTGGCAATGCTCAGAGGAGCTCAGAAATAACATTTTCCCCTCCCTGCACATGCAGCACCCCGGTTTCTTAACCCTCCACGGGGATTTTTGGAGCTCAGCAGGGAAGGTCAGAACTTTCCTGGCTCTGGGAACACCCAAGTGGGGTGACACTCTCTAAACTCTTGTGTCTTTTAAGGACAGCTGGATCAAATTACCCCTCTGCAGTGATCTGCTGAAGGAGAGAAATTAATGAATGAATGAGCTAAACACTCCAAATCCTGCAGTGTGCACCGGAGCCACACATGGAGGAGTTTCTGATTTATCAGGATGGCAATAAATACCCCCAAAATATAATTACCCCCCAAAATGTAAATACCCCCCAAAATATAACTCCTCCCCAAAATGTAAATATCCCCCCGAAGTGTAAATATCCCCCCAAAATATAAATACCCCCCAAAGTGTAAATACCCCCCAAAGTGTAAATACTCCCTCAAAGTGTAAATACCTCCCCAAAGTGTAAATACAATAAAGTCTGAGGTGGTTTTTTAGAGTTTTCTCCCAGTCTCTCATCACACAGCTCTTGGCATCCCCTAAATACACCCCAAAGTGTAAATATCCCCCGAAAGTGTAAATACAATAAAAATCTGAGGTGCATTTTTTAGGGTTTTCTCCCAATCTCTCATCACACAGCCCTTGGCACCCCCCATCTCCCCAAATAAACACCCCCCACCCAGGCAGACCAGCTGAATACGTTTTTCCTGCCTGGAAAAAGCCGTGAAAAGGGGAATTTGGGTGCACACTGCCCGGTTTGCAGAGAGCTGGAGGAGGAACAGTCTGATTTGGAGGCTTGGGGTGCATCAGGAGCCCAGACCGCGGCCGGGGCTGGTTTTATCCCTGCGGGCTCGGGAATCCCAGGCCAACAGCTCCATCTCCCGCCCGAGCCCGGCTGCAGCTCCGGGCTTGGTTTTACACGGCTGAATATCCCAAAAATCCGCTCCAAACCCCGGCCGAGCTTTGTGCTGCTCCGGAGCTGGGAAATTCCTGGATTTGGCTTCGCCACCCACCTGGAGAAGCGCATCCCCCCTCAGAGATTCCCATTCCCAGTGCCAAAAACGATGGATTTGGTTAAAATCAGAGGATGTCTCAAGGCCAAACTTTATTGCGAGGCTGAGGCCTCCGTTTGCCAGCCCCACACCCCCCTCCCCGCGAGTCCCAGCGCTCTTCTGGGGGGAAAGGAGCGGTTTTGGGTGAAGCCGTGCCACGGGAGTCCGGAGCCGAGCGCCGGCATCGCTGCGGGGGCCGCGTTCCGCAGGTCCTGGCAGGGATGGCTTTGCTCACGCAGGTCCTGTCCCGGGTGGGATCCATCCGGTCCCGGGTGGGCAGGATCCCACCAGAATCCATCCAGTCCCGGGTGGGATCCATCCGGTCCCGGGTGGGTTCACAGGATCTCTCCGGTCCCGGGTGGGCTCTCAGGATCCATCCGGTCCCGGGTGGGATCCCTCTGGTCCCGGGTGGGCTCTCAGGATCCCTCTGGTCCCGGGTGGGCTCTCAGGATCCCTCTGGTCCCGGGTGGGCTCGCAGGACCCGGCTCCCGGTGCGCCCCCAGCTCCGGCCGCCGGCCAGGAGCGCCTCTCCCACCTTCCCAAGCCACATCCAATCCCCCAGGAAAGTCAATTCTCTCCGAAACGCCGGCCGGGGGTGCCCGGGGGTGCCCGGGGGTGCCCGGGGGTGCCCTCAGCGCTGCAGCCCGTGGCTAACGAGGCAGGCTCCCGACGCCAGCAGCAGGGCGAGCCCGAGCCCGGCTCTCCGCTCTCCGGGGGCTCTGCTGGGGGCTCCCCGCTTCCCCCCCAGCTCGGGCCAGCCCCCGGCGTGGAACCCCCCCGCTCCCGGCGGCTGCCGCCCCGCCGGGATGCCGTGACCCAGGCGGGACGGCCGCGGGCGACCCAGCAGCCCCATCCCGTAACCCGCGGCAGCTCCGGCCGCGATGGCTCCGGCCACCTTAGACCCGCGGCCCGGGGCGCTCCCAGCGCGGGACACGGCGCGGAAACCCCCGCGGAGCCCCCCGGCCCCGGCGCTCCTCCCGCCGGCCCCGCGGCGGCCGCCGGAGGTGTCGCTGAGGAGGGCGAGCAGCAGCAGCAGCAGCGCCCAGCACCGGGCGAGGTCCGGGGGCCGCATCCTGCCCCACCTGCGGGACAAGGAGCGGCTGAGAGCGGGGGTCCTGCCCCGAGCGGGCTTGGTGCGTTTTTCGGGGGTTTGTGCCTCGGGGATGGGAGGGACAGCGAGGATGGAGCGCGGATCTGCGGTGGTGTGGGGGGTGGGGGGTCGCGGGTGGGGCTTGGTGACATCAAAGGACTTTTCTAAACTTTTGTGAGGCTTTTTCGACCATTCTGTGAGTCTGGGGTTCTGTGAGTCTGGGATTCCGGGGTTGTGGGAGTGTGTAATTCTGTGGGTGTGTAATTCTGTGGGTGTGTGATTCTGTGGGTGTGTGATTCTGTGAGTGTGTGATTCTGTGGGTGTGGGATTCTGTGGGTGTGTAATTCTGTGAGTGTGTAATTCTGTGGGTGTGTAATTCTGTGAGTGGGTAATTCTGTGAGTGTGTAATTCTGTGAGTGGGTAATTCTGTGAGTGTGTAATTCTGTGAGTGTGGGATTCTGTGAGTGTGTAATTCTGTGAGTGTGGAATTCTGTGAGTGCATAAATCTGTGAGTATCAGATTCTGTGAGTGCATAATTCTGTGAGTCTGTAATTCTGTGAGTGTGTAATTCTGTGAGTGTGTAATTCCGTGAATGGCACAGGCAGGGATCAAACCTCCAAACTTGCTGTTATTAGCACCAAGCTAACCTCAGTGGCTTTTATCTCTATATACTGTCTCTGTTTATCTCTATATTATGTCTATTTATCTCTCTATAGTATCTCTATTTATCTCTATATTATCTCCATTTATCTCTATATTATCTCTATTTATCTGTCTATATGATCTCTATTTATCTGTCTCTATTATCTCTATTTATCTTTATATTATGTCTATTTATCTCTCTATGTTGTCTCTATCTCTATTATATTATTTAAATATTCATTTATGGTCCAGGTTACTACGTATTATAGATAATACAGAATATATAACAATATGTGATCAATAACCAATGATTTCTAATAGAGACCATTAATACATAATAATAGATAAATAAATAATAATAGAGAATGTTGTGTATTATATAATATAATATTATACTATTATAATATTATTATATTATTAAGTATAGTGTTATTTTATTCTATATTACTATACTGGTATGTTTATAAGTATTGTATTATTTTATTATATATCATATTAATAAATGTGGTATTATTTTATTACATTTTAACGTATTTATACCTATTTTTATATATTATATTGATATGTAGCCAATGCATCCCAGTGGCAGATACCCCTCCCCATAACAAGGAGTTGGCCTGACTGATCTTTAAGTCCTCTCCCAACCCACCCCACCCCAGAATTCTGTAATTTAACTCATTATTTCACATTTTTACCTCATTCCATTCTTCCAACAAGCAGCGAGCCTGGGCACCACGGGGCAAACAAGCCCCAAAATCCCCAAATTCCCCCAGGAACGGGATGAGATCCCCCTCCCCCCGTATCCCCCGGGGCTGAGCAAACACATCCTCATTGTGCTGAAGCTGCTGAGCCATCGCGGCCCCAGAGCAGCCCCGGCCGCGGTGACAAAAGCCTGGGGACAAAGCAGAGCCCCCCTGGCATCCCTGTGTCAGCGATTCCCTCCCCGCTGGAAGCTGCCAGGCCTGGCCCCCCCTGCCCCGTCCCAACCCCAGCGCTTCAAAAATGGAAATTAATTTAATTTGCCTCCTTTTCCTGCCCTGCTCCTTCACCTTTTGGGGTTATTTTAGAGAAGGCACTGAGAGGTGTCCCCCCTTCCAGCTGTTGGCACGAACACCACAAAACCGGGCGGCAAATCCCACCAAAAAATCGCGAAATTGGGAATTTTCCCTCCTATTTTTCCCTCCTTTCTACTCCCCCAAACTTAGGGATCACCAGGCAGGGAAAATCCTGGGGCTCCTTTGCCTTTTGGGGTTATTTTAGAGAAAGCACTAAGTGTCCCCCCTTCCAGCTGTTGGCACAAACACCACAAAACCGGGCGGCAAATCCCACCAAAAAATCGCGAAATTGGGAATTTTCCCTCCTATTTTTCCCTCCTTTCTACTCCCCCAAACTTAGGGATCACCAGGCAGGGAAAATCCTGGGGCTCCTTTGCCTTTTGGGGTTATTTTAGAGAAAGCACTAAGTGTCCCCCCTTCCAGCTGTTGGCACAAACACCACAAAACCGGGTGGCAAATCCCACCAAAAAAATCGCAAAATTGGGAATTTTCCCTCCTATTTTTCCCTCCTTTCTACTCCCCCAAACTTAGGGATCACCAGGCAGGGAAAATCCTGGGGCTCCTTTGCCTTTTGGGGTTATTTTAGAGAAAGCACTAAGTGTCCCCCCTTCCAGCTGTTGGCACAAACACCACAAAACCGGGTGGCAAATCCCACCAAAAAAATCGCAAAATTGGGAATTTTCCCTCCTATTTTTCCCTCCTCTCCCCCAAACTTAGAGGGAAAATCCTGGGGCTGGAGCATCCCTGGGCTGCTCTCCCCACCCCAACCTCCAGCTCAGCTTGATGCCAAACAAACTCCAATTCTTTTTCTCCTCTCTCTGCACCCAATTCCTTCTCTTTTCGCCCCAGAAATCCGCGCTGCTGCCCTTACCCGTGCGCCGGGGCCGCCGCTGGCTCTGCCCGTCTGCCGGGCTGGGCTCGCTGCGCGTTTTTCCCGCTGGGATCAGCGCTGGTCCTGCCCCCCGAGCGGGGAGGGAGAGCGGGGAGGGCTCCGGGACAGCGCCGGTTCGGCTTCCAGGAGGGAAAAACAACGCGGGTTTTACCTGCTGGGAGGGAAACCCCCACGGGATGGAGCCTGCCTGGGGAGGAATAATCCCTAAGGGTGGATAAACCCTAAACCTGCCCAGTGTTCCCCAAAAATCCTCCAGAAGTTTAGGTGGGAGTCTAAATCTGGGAGGTGAGGGCGTTTCTCCTTGGGGAACTCCTCCACTGGGACTTTACTCTTTTCTCCTCATTTTTTACTGGTTTTCATGGTGTTTCTAGGCACAAAAAGTGATTTATTTTAAAAAGCCAGCCCCTAAACCAGCTCAATATTACCAAAAATCCTCCAGAAGTTTAGGTGGGAGTTTAAATCTGGGAGGTGAGAGCGTTTCTCCTTGGGGAACTTCTCCACTGGGATTTGACTCTTTTTCCTCATCTCATTTTTTATTCATTTCCATAGTGGTTCTAGCCACAAAAAGTGATTGATTTCGGAAAGCCAGGCCCTAAACCAGCCCAATATTATCCAAAAATCCTCCAGAAGTTTAGGTGGGAGTCTAAATCTGGGAGGTGAGGGCGTTTCTCCTTGGGGAACTCCTCCACTGGGACTTTACTCTTTTCTCCTCATTTTTTACTGGTTTTCATGGTGTTTCTAGGCACAAAAAGTGATTTATTTTAAAAAGCCAGCCCCTAAACCAGCTCAATATTACCAAAAATCCTCCAGAAGTTTAGGTGGGAGTTTAAATCTGGGAGGTGAGAGCGTTTCTCCTTGGGGAACTTCTCCACTGGGATTTGACTCTTTTTCCTCATCTCATTTTTTATTCATTTCCATAGTGGTTCTATCCACAAAAAGTGATTTATTTTGGAAAGCCAGGCCCTAAACCAGCCCAATATTACCCAAAAATCCATCAGAAATTTAGGTGGGAGTCTAAATCTGGGAGGTGACAGCATTTCTCCTTGGGGAACTTCTCCACTGGGATTTGACTCTTCTCTCATCTAATTTTTTACTAATTTCCATGGCATTTCTATCCACAAAAAGTGATTTATTTTGGACAAGCCAGGCTCTGATTCAGGGGGTTTCATTCTGCATGAAGTTGCTACATATTTTATTTTATTTTATTTTATTTCCTTGTTAATCCACGCAGCAGTGCCACAATCATCCTTCAAACACATCAAAAGCTCCTCTCGCTGTACAACACTTTCCCCAACGTTGAGTTAAAGGTGGAAAAGGTACCATTAAAATTAAAATTAAAAAAAGATGCATTGCAAAAACTCAAAGGGAAGGGGGAGAAAGTCAGAGGTTCAGTTCACATCGAGGTATAAAATGGGTATTGCTGGTTTAGCCTGGGAGGAAAGAGGTTTTTCCAGCTGGTGCTGGTGGTGGAGCCAGTCTGGCCCTGGTTTCACCAGGATAATTTCCTGGCACTGCTGGAAAATGGATTTGGAAAACAAAACCCTCTTCATTTCTCCCTCCCCCTCCTCCTGCCTCTCCCCTTTCCCACCCAGCACCCCTCGAGATGCTCGAGGCCCTCAGCCATCCCTGCGAGTGCTATTTGGCATTTTCAGCTACCAGAGAGGTTTGACATCGTGGTTTTCTTCAAAATCCCTAAATATTAGTGCAAATTACAGCGGGGGACGGAGGGGCTGTGCCACAGCCGCGGCTTTGGGGAAGGCGCTGGAAAAAATGGGATTTTCTCCTGGGCTGGAAACGCCCCCATGAGCCCCAGGTCAGGATTAACCCCCCCCAAATCTCAGCCAACCCTTTGGATTTACAAAATCCTCCCGACACCTGGGAATTATTGCGGTGACAGGGCAGGAATGTGCTTTTCTCTAAAAAAAAGAGGATTTTTTTTTTTTGTGCTCTCTTGCTGCCGAGCAGCAGGACCTTCACGGGGAGCCACATCGGGCATTTCCAACCAGATCCCCCAAAATTCCAGCTCTGGAATTCTGCCAGCCCTGGCCTTGGTGCTGCTCACAGATTTCCTCTTTTTTCTCTTTTTTTTTTGTTTTTTTCCCTGTGTTTTCCAGGGATTTGAGGTTTTGGCTGAAGCTGCCGCCGGCCAGAGCCTTCCTGGGAAGAACCCCCGAGGATTCTCGGGGATGAGGGCGTGGGAGGGGGGTTGGCTCGGGGCTGGAGCCATCCAGGGGACACCGGGAGCGTTCTGGGGTTGGGATTTGGTGCAGCCCATCCCAGGGACGCTCACATGGCCGTGGGGCCCTCGGAAATCTCCTCCAGCCTCTGCTCAATCATCAGCCGCAGGATGGAGTATCTGGGGAGGCACAGGAATAAAAAAAACCATTTTTCAACCCTGGAATAATGCAAACCCCACTTTTGGGGATGCCAAACCCCACTTTGGCAGCTGCACCACTGCAGGAATCACCACAAAACCGGGCGGCAAATCCCACAGAAAATCCCCACACGAGGATTTTTCCCTCTATTTTTCCCCCCTCTCTACTTCCCAAAACTTAAGGATCACCAGGCAGGGAAAATCCCAGTGCTGGAGCATCCCAGGGCTGCACAAATGAGTTTTTTTAGGGATGTTCTTCCCTCCCAGCATCCCCCCAGCCCCACGTACTTGTGCTTCAGCTTCTTCACTTCCCGGTCCTCCTCCTCCTCCAGCTTCTGGATGAAGCTCCTGAGGATGGGCATCTCGAATTTGATGTACTGGGCCACCTGGGTGGGAGAGGAGAGGCAGGAAATGGTGAAGAGGGGGATGAACTGACCCACCCCCCATCCTCTCCATAGATTTAACCGAGGATCCCAAAATTTTGCAGCAAACCCTAAAAGAAAATAATGTTTGTGACCATCAGCTCATGCAAACAAGTGGATAATTATGGGAAAAAGATCTGCCTAAGGTTTATTTATTTTAATTCACCCACTGGCTGCTGGAGGTGGCTCTGTCTGAGTGTCCCCGAAGTCTCAGAGCTGCTTAATCCCAAATTCACCCCAAAAGTGCCGGGTTTGGGTCAGGATTTCAGAGCAGAGGCAGCCTGGTGAGCCAGCAGATGGCACAGGGGAGCCGATCCCACCCGGTGGAAAAACAATTCCTCGGAAATCGCTGCTCCCTGAGCAGGCCCGGGGGGCACAGTGGGGCTGGGGGGCACAGTGGGGCTGGGGGCTGCTCTGGGGACGCACTGGGGGCTGCTCTGGGAACAACACCGGGAATTTCCCGGAGGATCCAGAGTTCTCATGGAGCAGCAGAGCAGGTCCTGCAGCCCCAGCACACCCCTGCTCATCTGGGAT
>VYZP01046736.1:0-13237 GCA_013400635.1 Hypocryptadius cinnamomeus | reverse complement strand
AAATATCAAACCTGCAAGAAAACCTGAAATTCAGTTACTTAGAGAATTTCTTGTTTCTTTTAACCTATGCAGTCCTTTAAAAAAACCAACAAAACAGATGTAAATCTCTAATTTATTGGATGTGCTGGGTTTAGACCACTTATATTTTATATTATGAAATATTAGTAATTTCCTGTTTAAAAACCATATATAGAAAACCAACACAACCCTTCTAAAAGACATTTCATATATTTCATCATGGTATTTAAGTCATCATGAAACAAGTATCTAAATTATCAGCTGTTCTGCAATCATGCCTGCCGTTACAGTACCATATTAATAAAATATCAGTCATGAACAATACAGTATTTTCTTTCTTCCTTTATTAGCAATAACCATGCACAGTGTCCTGGAACACCATCAGTTGACATTAATTTGCTTACAAAAAATTATATGCATACAAAAAACCTCAGAATCTCTATTTACTGTATAACCATAAAATAAAAACATATTTACATATGCATCTACACCTCTGTTACAAATCTATTCATACAATTATTCATAGATAGTATATCTGTATACTTAAATATACACAACAGGCATTTGAAAATATAATCTCAAAATCAGATTTGGGTAAAAGAGATTCTTGATGTTAAATTTCTGTGATTTTATCAAAATCCACTCCTGATTTACCTCAGTATATCCAAAGGAAATGTATTCCGTGCAACTGAAATACCCTCAAAGAAGAGATCTAAAATTCCTGCAGAAAATACTAACATGAAATCCTCTAACTATTGTAAATCTGCAAGTAGTACAGTAGGAGAAGTACCTATTCCTTATTTTGTAAAGACTTGCCTTTTACTCCTGCCATGCCAGACTAACAAAAATATGACACTAACACTTCATATTATCCTGTTATCAGTACTGAAGTGGGACACAGTTTAGATTAAATATATTGTTTCTAATCTACAATGTCTAAAAAATGAAAGTACACCTATTTTTCAACTCCTCAGTCCAGTTGTAATGTATAAATGTTAAAATACACATAATAAATATGTGTGCAATGATTGCCATATGATAAAAGTACAGAGTTACATATTATAGTCCATTATATTGTGCAATTGCTCCTCAAATAGCCTGGATGTGCCCACTATTTATCTTGTTAATAGGAATGATGCAAACATTCCAATTCTATCAAACAATTTTGATAAGCAGCATCTTAACAACAAGAAAACAGGTTAAAAATTCCCTTGTCTCCAAATACAGAATTCTTTATAAAGTTGGACTTGTTTTTCAGTGCTGGTCATGAACTAATGATGAGCAGATAATACAATATTTTTGCTTGTAAAAATCCCAGTGTCAGGGTTTGGCTTAGCCAGGTTTCAAAACTTAAAAAATTCATAGGAAAAAAAATTAAAAAATGCTTGGGTTTTAAACACATTTTAAAACACATTTTTAAAGATAATTTAAAAAATTAACAGTACATTTTATCTGTTTCTCTATTGTTTGAAAATGGACTTACAGTAGCTAGGTTACAGGAAACCAAAATATAGTGAAATACAAAACTTTAAATGCTACTTCTCTGCTACACCTTCAGAATAGGATTACTCCAAAACTATTATATATATGAATAAAAGAAAGGGTTTCTTCACTATATTTACCAACACTAATTTGGAATTAGACTTCATCTGGCTTTAGCTGAGTAAGGCAATTTCCTCAGCTAAGGTCAAAGCAGCCTTTGACAATTTCTCTATTGTACAGGTAACAAGACATACTTTGAAGCCATCATATCAGCATCTTGTCATATTGAAAATCAGCATAAAAAAAAAAGAATGTGTTAATTGATAAGAAACAAGAAAAATGGTGCACATGTAGCACGCTATATATATAAAGTGGTATATGTAAATAGAGCTGTGCTTCGTCAAAGCTGGCAGGACAATATAGACTGAGTATAAAAACATATAGTATATAGTATAAAAATTATGAGGCAATGTTTCTTCACTTGATTTTATAAAATAGTCTTCTTCTTCTTTCCTGAATGTTCAATAACCCATATTTTATAATATAGCCCATATTGTCTTATATGCGCAACTTTTTCAAATCAAGACTTATTTTAATCTTGTGTCTTTGAGTATTAGCAGACATTTAGTAACTCTAAGGTGCATAGACTATATTTTGCAGATTAGTTGTTACATCTATCATTAAGAAGCAAAACTATTTTTCTTCTAACAGCAGAGCAGCTGCAATCTGAGTAGATTTTCAGAGCCTTCTTTCAACATATTAAACACATGGTGTAGATTTACCTGATCCACAATGTTTTTATTAACTTACTTTAGACATCTTGCTCTTGGTGTCTCCTGTTAAAAATGCCAAATTGTTGATTTCATTCTGAATCACAAAATTTTGTTCTTCTCTTTTAAAATTCTAAAGAAAAAAAAAATCACCAGAAGCTTAACTCATCTGCATGTACAATATTTATATTTAAAAATAGAATGAAATTAAAGGAAAAGTGCACATTTTATCTTACATGTGATTTACACCACAGGATAAAAACTTCAGCCACCATTCGAAAGAGTTCATCAGAATCCACATCTGGTTTCTTTAGCCAATTAGCTCTAATTACAAAAAATAAGAGAAATTTAGAAGATACTTACAAGAAGATAGTTTAACACAATGATCTCTATTTAACAGATCAGATAACATTTTTCTAGTTAATCTAGGAATTTGCATCTGAGCAAAAGGTGTGAATTAAAGGTACTGCTTTCTTTAAGAATCTTAAATTATTCAGGATTAAGATTTAAGAATCTTAAAACATACAGGATCTGATTCTCACCCTAAGATTAAGTGAACTGTGTTCTTCCTGATTGTCTGATCATAGATTCCAGTATATTAAGTAATAAATATGAGTTTCATTATTAGGTTCTTTACCTGTTGTTGTCTACATAACGTATCAACATTGGATAGAAGGCATAAAGGTCTCTACAAAGTACAGCAAACTCATCAAGAATGAGTAGCTCAGCTTCTTGGGTGTCATTTTTACTGTCTGCTTTCAGTTGCTCTTCTTCCATCACTATCTTCATAGCTTTTTTCTTCAATTTATCCAGTGTTGGAATAAAGTGAGATCTGAGAAGATCAGGTCTGGCTTTGCTGATGATGGGTTGAGCATAAACTATACATGAAAATATAGATAATTCTATGATTAATGCATAATTGGTGTTTTTCATTGTATTAACATGAATGCTGAAGTTCTAGAAAGAGTAAAGGTATGGGGCTTCATAAATTTTACACCATAAAATTATTAATAAAACTATGAATGTAGCTTTATAAAAACTGTGTATTGAGAGATTAAAAGACTGTGGATTTGGATTATAAATCAGTCGAATATAAATTAAACTATCATGGTTTTGGCAAGGCCCATGTCTCTAACTGAGAACCTGAGCAAAATACAGATTGAGACACAAAGTCCTCAGAAAAATACTTTTTTATGCTTTTTGTTTTGTTCTGGGTTTTTTGTGTCTGGGATGGTTTTTTGTATTTAATGTCAAAAAACCACCAGAAGATAGTGTTAGAATTCCTTTACTTCTCTGCTACTGCTTTGCCTTGGGCAAGTTAAAATGAAGAAAATGAATGAGTAATTCAGGGTCATAGATCAATTGTGTACAAGTACTTGTATGCAAACTACTCAAGTCAAAATGTAAACTACTCGAGTCAAAAATCCTTGCAAGAACAACATGAGTATATTATCACCTTATGTAGATGAATCAGTACAAAACTGCAGGAAACACTCTCTACAATAAAGCAGCAAATTTCTTACTAAATTTTAATGGAATCCTTGTTATTATTTAAGATCTTCCAGCATTTAAAACACCAAAACCACAGTACTAATGGGTACTGGTTACTCAAATTAAGCAGGAAATGATTACCTTTACACAGATTTTCTTGAACTGTGTTATTGCACATTATATTCTTACACTGAATAATATGAATGATAAAATTTGGATATGGTGAACTTCTTTGGCAGGATAAATACTATATCTTATGTGATATTTTGAAAAAACTTTCAGCTTATTTAATAGCTCACACAATCAGGCAAACCAACTAATTTTGAACTTGGATTACTCCTGAGATTAGTTCACCATTTACACTTTCTTTCTATGTTGTCCTGATATTTCATGAACATAATTCACTCTACTGTAAAACTCAGGAGTCTTGAAAATCAATGGAATTCACAACTCCAAATTAAGCACTAAGGCTGTTGTACAGTGCATAGAGAAGGAGATTTTCAAAATCTCTTATAAGGAATAGAAAGCTCTCTACTTACAGTGATGCTACAATGCATGCATATAACTAATAATAAAACATAAACATATTTCTCTTATTGTTACTTATCTTTTACTTATCTTTCTTTCATGATGGTTCTAGCTATAATTTTTTGTTATTATATCACTGAGTAATAAGGTAAAGCATAGCAAAGTAATTCAATATTATTAGTACAATTACTGTTCAAAAAATATTTACAGTACCTGCGATTCTTTTCATCCAAGAGGCTTCATCTATTCCCAGATTGTTGTTAATGATTTTTAGAATGTTTCCAAGAACAATGCTCAGATGCTCAGATGTTATCATTGTACAGCAAGGCCCAGCACTTTGAGGAACACTCTCAGACCCTCTTTCCCACCAGTAGGATAAATAGTTGCATAGCATGGGTAAGATCACCTCAATTACATGAGGCATTTCAGTATACCTTGCTCCAGACTCTGCTAAATCATTTATTTCCTTTATTAGTCTATCCAGCTGAGGGATCTCTGGACACATTTCTTCTACTGTATCAGGCATACCTAAAACTGCAAGGACAGAAAACCAAAATATTAATTAGCAAAACGAAAGAGAACATCTATGTTTGAACCCTAAATACAAATGGCTCTGATTTTTTTCCTTCACCATCTCAGACAGGCAGAGCTATAGTAACACTCTGGGGTATGCACGGGTACCTCCTTTCATAAATTGTGTCTTATGGATGATGTGCATACAGCAATAATGTAAATAATAGCTGCCATAAAGCTATGGCTTTACCCTAAGGTGTCTTGCAATTATCTGGTGACTTATGTAAAAGTGCAGAAGAGAAAGCTTATTTTATTATTGGTTATACTCTGGACACTGTATTCATAATTATTCACAATTTTTATGCTGGTTTGCCAAAGGTTAAATCCACCTTGGGGAAAAGAAAAGAAACAATTCAAAATTATGGGTGAGGTTAAAATCAAACTGTACTTAGCTCACAAACTATCTTCCAACAAAAATGCCAGGAAAGAATTCCAGTTATCATATGCTTGTATTAGAAAATAAAGGATGTTTATTCAGCAATTAACAACCCATCGGAATCTAGTGACAGTCCCTCATGCAAAATTCTTCCACTGTTTCTGGATATGGTAATGGTTATAGTACTGCTCCTATAAAGCAGACCTGACAGGGAGGAAGGGCTAGCAGAAGCTTTTCCATAACTGCTTTTATATGGAAAAAACGTCATGAAGAATATGAAATCAATCTACCCACATTTATTTTTCTTGTTTGCTTGTTTAAAGGTAAAAAGATTTTGGCAGTTAGTGACTCTTTCATGGATCAGTGAGGAAAATGCTGAAATATTTTAAGATACGAGTCCCTCGAGAGTAAGTTGGGAGAAAAGCAAGCAAAGAAATTCAGTGTAGAAGGATTCATGTTCCTTTCAATAGAAACAGAATGGGTAAGGACCATTGTGGGGTTCTGTGTGTAAATGAGGAATGAGATGCTGGAAAGCAGTGTCATGGAAAGGAACCTTGGACTCTGTTTGGCAGCAAGTTTATTATGAGTCAGCAGTGCCCTGGCAGCCAGGAGGGCAGGCCAGCCTGTGTCCCAGGATGCATCAGGCACAGCATCACAGCTGGGCAAGGGAGGGCATTGTTCCCTCTGCTCTGAGCTGGGGCAGCCTCACCTGGAGGTGAGGCCTTACCTACTGTGCTCAGTTTTGGGCATCACAATATTAACAAAACATTAAGCTTTTAGAGAGTACCTAAAGGGGGACCACAGGGATGGGGAAGGGGAAGCCTTATGAGGAGCTTGGTCTAGTCACATGGGAAGTGGTCACAGCACCAGCCTGATAGAGTTCAAGAGGCATTTGGATAACACTCTCAGGCCATGGTGTGATTGTTGGGAAGTTCTGTGCAGGGCCAGGAGTTGGACTCAATGATCCTTGTGAGTCCCTTCCAGCTTAGGTTATTCTATGATTCTATGACCTGGTCCTGGTCAAGCAAGGATATTCCTAGATCTCATGGTACATGTGTGTGTGCAGATGGTTCTTGAGTGTCTCCTGTGATGGAGACTCCACAACCTCTCTGAGCAATCTGGTCCAATGCACAGTCACCCACACAGGAAAGTTCTTCCTCGTGTTAGGTGAAACTTCCTGTGCGTCAATTTCTGCCTGTTGCCTGTTTTCTTATTGCTGGCACCACCGAGGAGAACCTGGCTTGATCCTCTTGACACCCTCCCTTTAGATATTTTGTACACATTGATGAGGTTCCCTGTCAGTCATCTCTTCATGAGACTGAACAGGCCCAGCTCTCTCATCCTTTCCTTATAAGAGGGATGCTCCAGTCCCCTCATCATCTCAGTTGCCCTTCACTGGATCCACTCCTGTCCATGTCTCTGTTGTCCTGAGGAGCCCAGAACCGGACACAGTACTCACCAGGGCTGGTCAGGCCTCACCAGGGCTGAGTAGAGAGGCAGCATCACCTCCCTTGACATGGTGGCCTGCTCTTCCTAATACAGGTCACAGTGGCCTTCTTGGCCACAAGGACACACTGCTGGCTCAAAGGCAGTTTGTTGAACACCAGTACCCCCAGATATTTCTCCACAAAGCTGCTTTCCAGCAAGTCAGCTCCCAGCCTGGACTTGTCCATGTGGTTATTCTTCCCCAGCTGCAGGACCCTGCCTTTGTTGAATTTCAGGCAGTTCTTCTCTGCCATCTGTCCAACTTGTCAAGGTCCCTTTCTCATCAAGGTTTCATGGAATTAATCCTATTCTGCTGGGTGTTCCCTGTACCAAACTGCTTTGGATCACTGGTTTGACAACAAAACCCTAGAAATTATTTTCCTGTTCACTTAAATCAGATATTATACCTCTTGTATTTTGCTACATGAACACAACTCTATTTTGCCAAAAGTTTTTGTAATGTAGATATGTACATCTTCAATTACGATTAAAATATTACAATAAGCATCTTTAGAAAAGTATTCAAACATCATGTTCAGAAAAATATCAAGAAATACTAGGAGAAAGAGAACATTGTTGCCACAGTCTCAACAAAGCAGAGCAAGGCTAAAATGGCAAGCAATGAAACATCAGTAGCAGGACCTCTCTGCTGAGGCATACATTCAGGGTTTTTCATTATACAGCTTCTATTATTTAGTTGGAGTGGAGTGAACAGGTTTTTGGGTTTGTTGTTTGGTTTTTTTTATGAGGAACAGTACTTACTTGCTCTTTCTCTTGCACTTTTTGTGTTGAAAACAGAGAGTGGATTGTAGTGGTTGAGGGAAGGCTCAAGGAATGCTACTGGAATGGCTGCCGCAAGAGATGCTAAACACTCACCAAGCGCGGGACGCTGCCTGTGTATGAGAGACACTAAAAGTCATCTGAGAGGAAAAGTGTTTCACCAGGTTTTCAGTGGCTAGCATACATGATAAAAAGAAATATTAGTATTTATAGTTGATTTTTAAAATCTTTTGTAAACATTAGGAACTAACTGACCACTTAGAAAAAATTGATTTATCACATGGAAAGAACTACCGGAGATCACAGTGGTGAAAGAAAAACAGTTTCAAAAACCCCACCTCCACCAATGTTCTGGTTCTGATCAGGACAGGGTTAATTTTTGGCATGGATAGGACCCAGAGGTTATTCTATGCCACTTTATCATGTCATTGCCAGGGACAGGGTTCCTCAGACATTGTCAGGGGTCCTGTGTGATGGCGAGCAATTGCATGTGAAGTTTTTGCCTCTTTCTTGTGCACTATTGTTAGGATTTTGCTCTTACTGTTCATTGCCTTCTTTTGTTGTTGTATCCAGTAAATTGCTCTTATCACAACCCATGATATTTACCTTTAGTGCCTTCAATTCTTCTCTCCATCCACCACAGGGACAGGGGAGGGGGGACTGAGCAAGTGGCACATGGTTTGGAGTGTTTCTGTGGGAAATACTTAGGGAATACTGTTTTGAAACCAAACCCCTTATTTGGCACTCAACATAGGGCAGGAAAGTGTGAGATAACAACATATCTGACCAGAGTGGGTAGGAAGCAAAAATGATCTAATCATTTATTGTATTAGGTCCAGAGCCACTGGTCACAATGTTGCTTGGTCTGTTCATGTGGTTGTGGTACCTAACCCTGTATACATTCCCATTCATGCAATATGTGCTCCTTAGGGTGATATTTTTCAGAGCAGGGAGAGGGATCAGGGTTGCTTTGTTGCTGCACTGTGTAATATCAGCTTATGACATGATAACAAGGACAATGAAGGTCGTTTGAGATGTGTATTCAGTGCTGCTCTTTTGCCCTTACCTTGGGCACTATCTCAGAGTCCATTAAAAATTGTACCCAGCCTGTGGGAAGAGGAAGGTGGATAATTTTCCCCAGCTTTTCACCCCCTTATCCTCCTTCAGGCCTGTTACCACTGCTTTTGAGGATTTTGAACTTCCCCTGGATGTTAAGGAAAGCATGCTCTTATTGCTTGGTCTGCTGGGCCCCCTCGTTTTGGTCCACACCATGGAGTTACAAAAGAGATTTTTAGGAGAGTATTTCGGAGATCTACCCCGAGGGTGGATAGTCACAAGGGGTATGGAAGGTGGAAGAAAAGGGGCCAGCCTTTGAAGGATGATTCTGCTCCAATGGTCTTTAAGTTTACCCCAGAGCAACCACAGTGCTTGATAAAGTGGCAGAATATTTGAAGGAAAACTGCTGTGACAGTTTCAGGGAGGTGCAAAGTTATACAACATGCTGGACTCTAGCTACTATTTTTGGACACTGCTTGGTACTAGACAGCACTCTCAGGGGGAGGAGAAGGAGAAAAGCAATGCATTGGGGCCACTCAAACTGCAGCTGAACCAGAGGAACAACCTGTGCCAGTAGCAGTAACCCCTACACAGAAGAAAAAATACAAGACAGACAAAATTAATTTTCTTAGTGAGGGAAGAAGAGGAAATAGGGCCCTCACAAGGAGGAAGACTCAGGGTGAGAGATAATCACCTGATCCCTATTCCTGGATGAGCTGTGTGAATAGATTTCATCCACCAGTCAGGTGAGCCCTTCGTGACCTGACTGCTCCAATGCTGGGACATTGTGACCCACAATACGAAATTGGATGGTAGAGAAGCTGAGCATCTGGGATCTGGGATCCCTGTCCTGGAATGAGGGCATTGCAAAAGGGATTGGGAAAAGGGCAGAAACTCTCAGCCTCTGGAGGCAACTCCTGGCAAGTGTGAGGGAAAGGTATCTTTTCAAGGGTCATCTATTAGTGCACCAAGACAAGTGAAACACCACGAAGAAAGGTATCCAGTGAGTAGAGCATTAGGGCTCAAAGTAATCAAGAGCTACAGCATTTTGCATTCAGTTCTCAACATTTATGAATCATGAGACTTTTAGAGAAGAAATGTTCATAGAAAAATCAGAAATAACTCCAACATCCTAAAGAAGCTAAACAGTCTTTGTACAAAGGATAAAACATTTGACAAAGGAAGTTTGTCTTAGAGCAGCAGCAGCAATTGAATTAAGAATTAGTCCTGAGCCCCTGCAGCCAGCAGAACTATTTCAGCCACAAAAAGAGATATTTATCTATGAAAAGTGCACTATGACTCATTCTGCAATGAAAGGTAAAACTTCTTAATGTCCCTGCCAAAATTCACTAGGAGAAAAATGTGCAATTTGATCCTGAAACTGAACATTGTTTAATTTGAATAACTGTTCAAGTCAGCTCAATCACTCACTTCGAAGTTTCCTGAAACATTGAGCATTGTGTTTGAAATCCTACTTCCCACCTAGACACTGATGTCTGCCTAAAACTGTAATTTAGGAGTCTGAGACTAGTGAAAAACAAACTAAATTAAATCCACAGTTAAAAACCTCTCACACAGCTTTAGGAGAATAATGAGTTTCCTTGGATATATCCAATCCAATCACGTTTCCATTCTAAGAAGACAATTGCTGCAGGCAAAGGTGATGCTGCTAGCTTCAATAGGTTTAAGGAAACTGTCCAGTGCTTACAGATTTTGCCAATCAAGTGGAGGCTTGTGCTCTGAGCTTTTCTTATTGAAAGGCAGCTCAAACACAATCGTGCTTCATTTCCTGTGAGGAGACCCTGACTGCTAGTTAGATAAGGGGTAAGGCACTTCCTATTTTTCCTATCAGATTTATGTAAAGGAGTATTTAGGATTTTGAAGCCCAGAAAGAGAAGAAAAAGAGTATAGCTTTGTGATTAAAGATGGATGCATAAATGCCTGAATGAGAACATACAGCTTGTGCACACATGTGCATGCATGCAGAGTGGGAGGAAAGATCTGTCCACCAGACACCTCTCGCATTTTGTATGAAAGAATTCTGAATAAACTCTGGAAGGAAGGAATTGGAGACCAGCATTCCTCATACTAGGCAAAGCCTCTCCTAACCAGATTTTAATTTCTTCCAGTTAATCTCTCACTTCCTATGGATCTTAAGCTTTTCATCATAAGAAAGGCAGCAAAAATTGCCTAACCTAAAACTTTCACAAGTATTAGGATGGGTTATCCTTATTGTGGTTCCTGTCTTGTGATACACAGACAAGCAGTGAGGGTTCTATTTTCTGAGCTAACAAATATAGATTTGATCTCCTTCTATTGGAAGAAAGGGCTTGAAACATAGCAGAGAAACTACATGCTTAAAGGAATTGTAGACCTTAGTAATTTTTAAATACAAGTAACCAGTGGTTTTCTTTGTAGACCTAATGGTTGTCAGAATACTCTACATACCACAGGATTTTATGCTCAGGACAACTCTTGAGAACCCTTTATAAACTTAGGTGTGAAACAGATGCTTCCTACTTAGTACTCAGCCTACTTATCACAGCAATATGTGGCAGAAAAACTTTGAGAACCTAGTGGCAACCCAAAGAAAAATTTAACTTTTCCTATGGGAAAAATAGACTGTGCAGATACACTGCCATATGTAGAAAAAGTTATTTACTTCTATTGAGGGTTTTTTCCCTGTGGAATTGAATGCTGAAGTATAGCACCTATTTTCAAGGGAAAGTGTATTTTAAACGTCTCCCACTCTTTCAAATTCACCTTTCATCCAAACTGCTTTATTACCTAAGCAACTGACTTCTAATGAAGAGAAAATTTTGCATGCTGAGTTTTGCACTTAATACCTTTCAACATAGATGTTCTTTCCAGTTCCAAGGGAATAGAGGCTGCAAAGAATTCTGTAACATGAAACTTGTACATCACCCACTAGAAGAAAATGAAAATGCATTATCAGTATTTATTCAGCTAAGGATTACTTTTCAAATATCAAACATCTGTTTTATGCAATATCTTAAACAGTATCTAAAACTTCTAGCACATATATCACAGAACATTCTGTGTCCGTATTCCACAAGGTATTTGCCTTCAATGTCTCTAATTCCTGGTCTATCGTCTACATTCATTCCCAAGCCTACCAGATCATTAGATATTCCAAGAGGACAACAGACACTTATTAATAAGATATTCCAGGTTATCACACTTGCAGACTACAATTTTAAGCTAAACAGCATCATTCTGTGTGTGTGTGTCTAATCTTTAAGTACATGATCTAAAGGTTCACCATACTTTTAAAGAAATTATTTTCATGGTTATCCATCTTTTAATTATGACCTAAATATATNTTTTAAAGAAATTATTTTCATGGTTATCCATCTTTTAATTATGACCTAAATATATACAAAATTTTAGAACATAATTACAGACATTAGAAACATTAGAAAGTAATAAAACCATTCAGCATATTGCTGAATCTCAAGGAGTCATTTCAGTATTTTTAAACTAACTGATGCTAAAAACAGGGAAAATTTAAATTCAAAGACCTACAGTGGTTTTCCTGTGTAAGTGAAAATTCACAGGGAATTTACAGTGAGTTGTCTCCTTTAATATAATGAAACACTACTTTTGTATGAAAAACTAGTGTCATGCACACATTTGTTAAGAGAGCAGTTAAAGGGATATTTTAATTTCCCTCTCAATGTCTGAAGAAATATTGTACATGATTAAGCTTATTAAGTATTATTTTTGAACATGTACTAGAAATAAGGTACTATTTTGCTAATTTCAGAATTAATTCTGAAAATGTACATATTACTGAAAACAGAATCTCATTCTCTGAATCCATGCAGTCATTACTAAACAGCACTTGTAGCATTATAAAACAATAAAATTCAAAATTAAAACAAAATACTTACAAAGTAAATCTATTCCAAAGTGATATTGTGAAATATGTTCAAAAATTGATGTTAAGATTGGCAACAATGCTACTGTAGTATAATTGATATTCTGTGATACACCCTTGATTTGTGTTCGTGAATGAGTAAATTTTCCCAGTTTAAGATTTTCAGAAGTTTTTTCCAAGTCTTCAGCTGCATTTTCAAAAAAGGCACGTAATCCTGCTTTAACAAGCTCAGATCCTGATTTCATAACAGTTCTGAAAAAAAAAAATAAGGGAAAAAATATCATCTTTGTCTTGACATTTAGTAGTTGTATAGAGATACATGTACAGGTTGGTTACATCCTGTCAGTGGTTGAAGATACCCACATGTATCAGGGAACTTCACATTAGGAACAGAAAAGAGCGCTTACATCTTAATAGCAGTATAAGCAACAATTTTCTTTGAGTATTTAATACAAAATTATAACAACAAAGACCTTGATTCCACAGTCTTGCCTTTCCAGGTTTTTGTGGTCTGCTTTTGAATAAGATAATGCCTTCCCAGTAAATGTCAAGAGTCATGAGAAAGCTTCTCTATAAAATATGCTCAAAACCCCCAAAATCTTAATCCCTATAGTTTTATGGGAGCCACAGTAACTAGGTGTGTAAGTCAGGATACGTCAAAGCTCCTAATTCTAAAAAATGCAACTGCAATACCAGAATCACAGTCCCATTCATTCATTTCTTGCAGGCTTCTCTGACATCTTACTGAAGATGCCAGTGTTGTTCACAACAAGTTCA
>VYZP01046735.1:53927-75209 GCA_013400635.1 Hypocryptadius cinnamomeus | reverse complement strand
ATTTAGTGCAGACAGAACAACAGCTTTAGCACCCAATTAAACAAACTTTTCTCCACCATCCACTTTGATCTATTGCCTCTAACAACTGCCCTAGCTGCCTGTGGTTAAAAGCTACCCCATTGCATGTCCCAGTTTAGCTGTGGTACTTGTTGGCAGTGATGGCCTGGAGGACGAAAGTATAAAGGGGCTAAAATGTGGAAACCTCATGGAGGCTGTGAGAATCAATAGCAAGTAAGAATGGCAGCTTGGATGTAGGTTTTGGCTCAGGACACTCTCCTAACAACACTGTTGAGGGCTATAGCAGCAGTGACCCCTTCCATATGTATCTATAACTGTACCTGTATATACACACCTGTGCAACCTGATGCTTAAATTTGTGTTCTAGTATCTGATACTGATTGCCACGAGAGACCTACAGTATGTCCTGGCATGGCCATTATTCTACCACAGACAGATAATCAATAGCATTCCTCTCAGGACTCCTGAGTGCCTACGGGTGCTTTTTCAGCAGCAGGTGCAGAATATACCTATCTCCACGAGGTCCTAGAGAACAGACAGCTAATGGCCAGCTAGATCCAGCTGCATCAGCAATGTCCTGAGGCACGCTGCCACCTGGTTGTAGTTCAGAGAGATGACAGCAAGAGATGACAGCAAGCACCCTTCACTCCTTCAGCTTCCTTCACAGCAATGTTACCTGGCACCCAGAAAAGTGTTGTTGTGTTTGTTGTTGCAGAGGAGATGAAGGATGATGAAGGTGCTGGCTATTCATCAGTAGAATCTGGGAGTTCTTCAAGACATGACAATTCAATGTGGATGCACTGAAAAAGAATACTTTCTCCCTTTCAGCCCCTATGGCACAAATGTACTTAAAAACACTATCATGTGATGGGTTCTGGTTTGTCTAGATCAATACATTCTTGTCTAAAAACAGAACCAACATTCCACAACAAGTAGGATAACACATCTAGACTGCCTAAGTCAGCCTAAGGACTTTATCAAAGTCTGGACTGTGTTGCTCTGGGTAAATTCAGTATGAAACACTGTCACTCACTACACGTAGGCGTGAAAAAAACCCAACCCATAGAAGGCAAAGGAATGAGAAAATTAGTCCTTAAGGTGGATGTGGTCTGTTGACATATCTGCCTGTTCAGAATATACTCTGTGCATTTCTTGAAGCTTATACATATATGCAAGTTTAATGGATTCAGCTTAAAACAGCCAGTCTTAAAAGATGTATTTTTACCCACATAACCCTGGATCAAAGTGGCTTAAAAGTATACAGTGATATAGCTTTATCTCCAGTGACACAGAAACATTCCTGTAATTGGCACTGCCCTGTAACATGATCAGTCTCTCACAGTGGTCCTCTCCAAGGTACAGGTTGGGCTTTTCTTACTATTTCCTGAGGTATTTGTAGAGCTTATACCAAGAATCTGGGAGCAATTACCAAAAGGCAGACAAAGCAAGAGGGCAAGTTAACTAGTTAAAGAACATGAAATTTAAATCAAACAACCTTCTTTCTGTGCCTCAAGATAGGATTCCAGATGTTTTGTAAGAAAACAAAAGACAAGACAGTAAGACATCAGGAAATACATCCTAGCACTAATGATTTGAAAGCTCTATTCTTGTAAAATGGAATGATGCAGGTCAAAAGTAAGGTGTTCAAAAAGGTTTTAGAAAAAAAGAAATGCTACAGGTGAACTAATTTTTTTAGCTTCAATCATTTAAAATGCTTAGAGAATTTACTTAAGAAAACAATACATTCTATTCAGACCTTTCCTGATATCTTTTATTTTCTGGCTGTCAGCAAGAAGAAAATGTTACCTTATGTCATACAGTCTACTGCTGAGAGACTTGATGGTGCTGTTCATCCCATCCTTTCTTTCCTTCACCTTAATTAGAATTGAAGACTGAAATCATGTGACTCTCAACACTCAGGAGATAAGTAAATTACAAGGGAAAAACAGCTAAGGCCTTGCCTGAATGTGTTGCACACCCGATAAGGCAACACTCTTTCCTTCCCCTCTGCTATTACAGCGTTTCCACTGCAGCATGTTTGGCCACACTAAGATATACAATACCACAAAAGCTATTTATGAACTCTCCTATCAGTGTACACACAGTGGTAACAACACAAGACTGCAGTAACCAGGAACATTTGGATATGACATTTTTCTAAAGGAAACCTCATTCCCTTGATTTCTGCAGGAAAGGGAGGAGCTGCTCCAAAGCTTCAGGCCTCTGGTTAAAGCACTGATGGAAGACCAGAGCTCTACCTTTGAAGATGAAATATCATTTTGGATGCTCATTTAAAATTAGGTTTAATTGCATAACAAAGGCAGTAGCTTCTGAAAAGTGCTCACCTAAAGGAAGTGAAACCGCTGACACAATGTGAAGAGCTGAAAACCAAGTGATGCAGCTGACACACTCATCTCAAGGACATGTTGCATCCTGATTTTCTTAGATGGCTTCTGCCTAATGCTGTCATGCAAAGGCTCTTCAGAAACCCAGGCAGGTTTCAAAACATCCAGCTCTGGCCACTGATACTGAAAGACACTGAGAGACTTCACCTGTCACAAAATTCTCTAAAATTTGTTCCTGCATCAGCTTTAGGTGTTTGAGTGAGATAAGCAGAATAATCACTGTCATAGCACTTGATGGCCTTGGTAAGTGAAAAACTGATCAATATTTTTCTTTTCTCCCACCTCTCATGAGAAGCAAAAACAAGTATTTTCTAAATTCCTAGCAAAACAAAAAATTCAAAGTATTCTCAACAAAATCATACATTATTGTTTAAAACTTTAATGTTAATTAAAATAAAAAAAAATAAGGTGACTAGAAAAGCAATTATACCTTGGATTTTCAGATCAAAAAATCTGACTAATGTTTCATTCATATGGATGTGACAGGGCCACCAAGTCTGCTTTATCTCTTGGAAGAAAATCTGTCCACTTTATATCTCTAAAGATTTGATTGACTTAACTTTATGTTTTATTCCATGAAGGACATAAACTAAGGTAAACTGGCAGCAGATAATGAGAGGCAGCATCAACCCTCACAATAACTTGAGCTGATGTGCACTCCTGGTGCCATGAGGAAGGATGCCATTCCACTGCAACATCCCCCTTTCCTTCTCCTTTCCCCAGTCTTATGTTTGTATTTGCCCCTTGTTGTGGACTGATAATGTTGCATAAACATGAAACTAGTTCTTGTGCCTGTAAATGGAAATAATATTTCATCTGGTACAAAAAACCATGCTGAGGTACATACTTTCTATTACATATTTTCTTCCTATATTTTTGTGTTGAATACTGTGCTGTATCTTCAGGGGTTTGAGCTCTCACTTCTAGATCATTTGATGTAACAAACCAAATAAACAGTCCCCAGATAAATACATGAATGGAAGCTGTCACCTTTGCTATTAAAAAAGGGCTATTTAAGTCATATAGTACAGAGAAATAAAATGCTTCCACTCCTCTCAGACACCATTTGGGAAAGAAATATTGTGTTAGAGGCACACAGGTATCATGGTTTTATTTGCCACAGTTGTAGCAACTAGGTTTATTGCTATAAAAGGTGCTAACAAAGAGTAGCAGAGCCTGTCTGGTTTTCAAATTATTTTGTGCCTTTAATGGCAATTTTTGTACAGCTGCTTTCAGAGCTTCCTCTTTCTTGTTCACCAAATCATTCTGAGAAATATCGCAACAGGAACAAGCAAGTCCTTTTAAAACCATGTTAAGAACATGACTGTGAACCGCACCTTTAAATAAACTGCTGTCCTCTTTAGAAGGAAATTCTGACTGTGAGTTATTCTAATGTGAAAGACAACAAATGGTATTTTGATTTGTATTTCATGGGTCTTTCCCAACACCAATGAGGGCAGCCTCCCAGCCCTCCTCTAAGCACAAAGGTTGTTTCTTCTCCTGCTGTGAGGGAAGAGAGACAGGGCAACTACATGAGTGCCTTGTGGGTCACAGAGATAGTTTGGGGTACAGGTGAGCTCAGCTCATGGTGCTCCCAGCTGTCAGATCCACCTTGCGAACCAAGCCCAGAAATCACTTCTTCCCAGACACTGCTGCTGCCCACAGTGAAATTCTTCAGCCAAATGAAAACTGGAGGGGAAGGGACAAATCTTTGACACTTTTTTGCCCTTTTCTTGCTCTTTGCCTTCTGAAGATCTTAAACACTTAATTAGCAATGGTAAACAAGGAGACATATCAACCCTTTCATTTCAAGCCAGCTGGTAGGTAACTAGCAACACCCAAACAGGCCCTGCACCATCACAACAGGATGATTTCTTATGACTTGCCAGTGTTATGACACAATAGGAACTTGATTCAGCAGGATCCTCCTCTTTCCAGATCATGCAGAAACATTGCGAACTATAGAAAATGAAAATCGCTGCCCACCTGTAACTCAAACAATCAAAAGCCTCAGATGTTGAGCTGGCCCTGCCATCCTGTAGCACAGGAAAAACATCTGGCAATATACACATTGCCAAGTTGTTTATTACTGAATCATATTTCATCCATACATATCCTAAGCAATCTGTTATTAGGTCCTGATTTATTTAATAACTTAATGGACTTTGAATAGATTCCAGAAAAGAATGCTGGACCTCAAGGTTGTGGTGTTATTTTGTTCAAATGGAGCAACAATAGCTGAAAAAACTCTCGTGAGTCCTCAGCAGAGGTAGGAAAAAAATGGCAGACCTTGAAATCAGATCAAAGAGTAACTGCAAAGTATCCTCTTTTGAACTGCAAGAGTAGATGAAGAGAATTATTTACCCTTATGCTCTTAAAGTGAGATTAGATCTGCAGCTTGGAGAGATCAGTTCAGAAAAAATCATAATCAACAAATCTTTCACAAGATGTAAACTGTTCAATATACCATAGATCTTTGAACTGGATGATCTTTGGAGATCTATTCTGTCATACCTTCAGTCCTGTAATTTTGCATCATGAAAGTGAAACCAAAATACCCAGTTTTGCCATTAGCTAAATGTAAACAGATCTTCTATTTCTGCAGACTGTTTCACATTAAAATATGCCAAAGTATCTTGCAGAGTCCATTAAGTGGCATTCTTTCTTGCAGGAGAGGAAGGGCGAATGATTCTCAGAAAACTGCAATGGCCCCCCCGGAAGTCCTGGAAGATCCCTCAGGCTGCTCTGTGGACTGAGGGCTGTGGTGACTGCAGACCACCAGCCCCTCTTCGGGGTATAAAGACAAGACCTGAGTAGCGTGCTTCTTCTGATGAAGCAGACTCGTGGCTGGTGAGACTGCATGCAAGACAAGGTTTGTTATACCTTCCAAAGGCATACTTTGGAGTCTTCTTGGGTCCACACCAGCATCCTCTTGCTGCCTCAGGCAGCTGATGTTCCCTCAAGCACCTCCCTTTCAGACATGGGGTGCTGGATTGTGAGAGTGGAGAAGCCCACTGGAAATTAATTTGCCACCAGGGATGCCCCACACTGAACGACCAAGCTGAGCAGCTTGGAGGCATGTGGCAGGCCTGGTGGGTGCATGGCACTCTGTGCCCAGGGCTGGTGGTGTCAGCACAAACACCCACACAGCTCAACTTTCTCCGTAACTGGCTGAGCAACGCAGGCTCAGCAGGTGGCAGAGCCTGGGTATGGTCTTCAGTAACTGAGATCTGAGGGCCCAGGGCCCAGACTTTCACAAAACACTAGAAGAAACACAGAGTTGGGCTCAAAACTCAATGCCTCTTGCTGCTGGTTAAGGAGATGCTTCTGAACTCTTTAGTCACCCAGCCTTGATATGGGAGGTCTCAACATGGATCTGATGAGACCACAGCTACAATTGTCATAAATACATAACACAATCCCACTGCTAAATCTAGAGAATAAAAGAATAAAACAAATATTTGCTAATCTTTTCAGTTTCAAGGGCAAAGCTGTACAGTTACAGTTCACTCATGCTCTAGGTCTTCTGAAAAGAGGATGGTGACAGTGAATCTGATTCATTTCTGGTCTCTTTATAAACATGACACAGGGGGTTCTCAGTCTGTGCATCCTTATTATTGTGTCAAATAAATGTGATTTTGTAATTTTCATAAAGTTAAAAAAAAATGAATTTACAAACTCATAGCAATTTCAAACAAAATCTATATTCACATCTCTGAATATTGTCATCTGTCCTTAAAAACAGTTCTAGCAAGTGCCTGTAAGCAACATGGTGAGCCCAGGTGAGCTACACACTTGGCAAGATCTTGAGGAAGCGAATTTTTCTGAAAGTCAAAATACAGCACCTGCCTGAACTGACCGCAGCTGATATAGGCAAAACTGCCTGCCCCATGATTTTTTAGTATTCCAGCTTCATTTCAAAGCCCCCAGAGTCTTAGAAAACACTCCTGGCCAGCTGAAGGCATTGGTGTCTTCTGGCAGTGTACATGCAGATCTGAACTTTATTTCTCCCTTTAAGCATGTTAAACCTTACACGGATCTACCTGTCTGCCAGCTGCAGTGTTCACAGAAAAGGTGATGCAGAGAGCCTGTCTCCTGAAGGTTCACAAGGAGCCTGCCTAGAAGAACAACATGAACCCTTGTCCCTTGTAAGGGCCTAATCTGAAACCACATTAGAGATGGCAGAACAAACTGTTTCAATTCTGTGGGTCTTTGAGTAGCCAAGGTTTTGCTGTAACTACATATCTACGCAGAGTGAATACTCTATCCATCTATACAAAGTACAATATTGTATTACAGTGTTACATCACAGGCTAACTTTGGTATAAAACAACCTGAGGGGAGGCAATAACTCTCAGAACAGGTAAAGTGAAAAGACTCATATGCTGTACCTTGCATGGAGTTCTCGCTGATTTACCCATTTCCAAGTAAATTAATCTATCATTTAGAAGCAGTGAAGTTAGGATTTAAGAGCAACTCTAGAGCCCACTGAAGTCATCAGGTACCTCATGGCTTTCTGGAAGTTTTGGATTCAGAGTGCAACCGCTGTTCAAAACCTAAACCTGAGAAAATGGAATGTACAAGAACAAATGGGACCGATCACAGCTGCAGATGCAGAGCTTGTGGCAGCTTGGTCTACTTGTACTCAGAGAATCTAGGGTGCAGGACATGATAGGCTTGGTTTCTGCAAGGAGATGGGGCTAATGTGTTCCTTGCAGGGAGCCCAGCTCCTAGTAAGATTTCCCTCATAAACAATTATTTTTCTTTTTCTCTTGCAACACATGTTGGAAGGATGCAACAGAGCAGAAGGCTAAAAGCTCAACTATCCAAAGCTGTCCATCCTAATGCACTCCTGTAGAGCACAGCAGGGCTTTGAAGATAGACAAAACCAGGTGACGAGCATTCAAGTGGTAGAATTTACTGCAGAGCCCTGAACAACAAACTGCAAGACAACACATTATATTACGTTTTAGACCCTATGCCACTTCCACCTCACAGGCTGAGGGCCTCACCCAGATTCACACATTGATCCTGCAGCAGGATCCATACAAGCATGAAGGTTGACATAACACTAATTACCCGTGCCCATTAGCAGAACCTCTTTTCCTGCACAGCTTGTAGCATCCATAATAATTTTCCAGGGGATGCACCAAGAGGTGTAACTGAAACAAAATGCCCTCATATGAGAAGCATGGATAACACATCATTCCCTGTGCTGCATGTTTAATCCCTTTGTGCAAATTCTTGCACATTTCTGCATCTTTGAGGTAAAAAGTATGATAAAATCAGCACTATTCTTTTTATGATACAGATAGAATTTTCCAAAATCCAATCCTCTGTTAAAAATGTGAAG
The DNA here is from genome assembly GCA_013400635.1 of Hypocryptadius cinnamomeus. Taxonomy (NCBI): domain Eukaryota; kingdom Metazoa; phylum Chordata; class Aves; order Passeriformes; family Zosteropidae; genus Hypocryptadius; species Hypocryptadius cinnamomeus. Next base: position 67,433 of record VYZP01046735.1, on the reverse strand, counting down.
ACAATACAAAGGCTGCAAATGCATTAAAAAGTAAACAGCTTAAAATTAAGCCGAGTTTTTTACTGCTGGTGCAATTAGAAACAGATCAGAGTCTGGGTGCCACAAACTACAATGCTTAGGCAGATGTAAAAAGCCCTAGCAAGACAATGCATGGTTTTCAGTCTGCTCACCTCACACAAACCTGAGAGATTTTCTAATATAAAGAAATAAACCAACACTCACATACACATACAGTGAGATCTTGTACATAAGTGTAAGCAAGCCTTCAAGGCTGGCAATCAGATATGCTGAAGGCGAGTAAAGCTCAGCCCATCTTTACACCTGGCCATGAATACCAAGGAGAAGGCTGGAAAACTACTGTGTTATTGTTTTATACCTGAGACCATACTTAGATGCCAGGGAATGTTAAACAACTGTGCCAAAAGGCTCCTCTTTCTGACAGAAGAAAAAAATAAGAAGAAAGAGAAAAGATAGAAGAAAACCACTAGTACACCCCGTGGAATGTTGTGCCTTGCCAGCAATATTAGTCTTCCTACAACTACAAGCCTTCCTGAACACAGGAGGTTGTACAGCCACAGGAAGTCTCTCTTCAGTAGCAAACCAAAAACCACTTTCTCTACTTGTATTATCATGAACACTTTCTAAATGTTTTCTTTCATATAGGAAAACCTGGCATTAAAGAATCTGGCAGAATCTTTGAAAAGCTTATTTCTTTGTCTCTCAATTTCAGCAACATAATGCTAAAGGCAGGAAATACTTTATAAAATAACCTTCTGTCTCTATAAAATACGTTTATAAAAAACTAAAGCCACACCAGTAACTGCTGCCTCAAAAATACATAAAACAAATTTACACTCTTAAAATTATAAGTCAAATGAGAATTCAAAACAAAATTATAATAATTACTCCATTATTTTCACACTTCTAATGAGAATATACTCATTTTTGGAAATCAACTTTTTTTCCTAAAACTTAAACCCCTTTTTTTCAAAGAATTGGAGAAGAAAAACCATTCCATTCATCTCATAATGCAGTGTGAGAGTGCATAAAAGCAAATGTGCTGCTGAGCATGATCAGCACTATACACCTGAGAGTCACAGAGTCCTGTTTAGCTGAGTAAGGTTTCCTGGTTGAGCAGGGAGCTCTGGCATCCAGCCCATGCAATCAGCACACCAGCTTGTCACAGCAGGCTATACATGGTCACGGACATGTTTAGATATTTCAGAAGTTTTTTATGACCTACCATATGTGTCTAAAGTCACCTCAATCTGGACTGAAATTACTTACCAGAAACTGTTCCAAACGCTGTAGTTACTTTATTTCCCAAATATATATCATTTTGGCATCTAGTATTTTGTGTAACACCAATAAACCCAACATGCATTGCAGTGTGAATACACTGTTGAAAGTGTTGATGCTGTTGAAAGATTCTATCAAGGGCACGGAGAAACATGATTAAGTTCCATGTCAGTGAGTTCTCTCATTTTTGTGTGACACATACAGTCACTGTTTGATGGGAAAAAAAAAAAAAAAAAAAAAGCTTTCTTACAATGAAAGGGAAATATCAACTAAACAGAAATAATGTCAAACAGAAGCATAAATCATAGGCAGGTCTGACAAACCAATGTATTAAAGTTGCTATGGATGCCCTGAGGCAGGGCAGTACACTTTTCTCAAGTGTTATGAAAATAGACAATTGAAGGTACATTGTAAATTTGTTCCAGAATGTGCTCACCTTCAGCTGGCGTTCAGCATGGTGCTGGCACAGAACCTGTGGCCAGCAAAGCTGTAACCGTCTGTTCCCAAGAAGAACCTGACCCAAGCCTGCGAGTTCAGCCATTCACAGGAAAACACTGCAGTATTCCTTGAATCATGGAAGGCAGTGATGGGAAGGGTTTCACATGATCTTCCAAGGCAGCCCATGTAGCATCACCTGCATTTTTGGACTCTTTTCTTCTATCATCATATTCTTCCAGTTTTCAAGTTTGTCATCTTACATTGGTTGTAATTTCCATATTTTTGACTAGAATTAGTTAGCCTAGCTCCCTATGAAAATCAGATTTCCAGGATCAGTCTGTTTATAAGTATGTAATAAACTTCTAATGCTGATTTCAGGCCAATCAGACAGATACTATAGGTATCAAATATGATGAGCTCAAATATGATGTGTATTTTGAAAAACCAGAGTGAAGCATGCCAAGGTTTTGATTTTGTTGGCCAATTAAGTTAAATGAGGCAGCCTGCACATAGCTGTGGAAATATTTGACAGAACAAAGGCTGTAAGAAAAAGTATGGGAACTGTATAGGATACATGGTAAAACCAGAAAATAGTAGTTTAATTTAGTTTTTAAAAGCCTATGAATGAAAAGGCTCAAGACCATAGAAAACTGAGTTTCCACAGCATTCTCTGTAAACACAGGCCTTGACAAACATACCTTTGTGAACAAGATAAATTTATAGCAACAGCTATATTTAAGCTAATATCAATGATGTGATTTTTATTACTTTATTGTCTTCTGTAATAAATGGGATTGCTGCTGGAATCTGAGGGAATTTAACAGTCATGCTGGGCTGGCCATCTCGGCACAATGCTCAATAAAAATGCGTAGTGTCTATGTGCCTACAAGAAAGAAGAACAGTCTGTATATGTATAAACCAGTCCAACAGAGTCAAAACCTAACTAATGGCTCCTGGCTGATTTTAACCCCATTGCAATCAGTGCTGGGCTAACACTGGGGATGGTGGTGGTGGTGGTTGTGTGAACTGCACTGAGCAGCAGAGCAGTAACTGCCGAACATCAGTCCCAGCTGCTTCCAACACATCCATGCCTGAGTCACTTCTCATTCCGGCTCAAATAGTAATTTTCACAAGAAATGGACTTCTCTGCTTTCAGCAGGGCAGCGAAGAAACCACTATTTCTTAATACCCTTTCTGGGAATTCTGCATTGCAGTTGTTGGAAGAAACTGCTAGTTTTATACCTAAAATTTAATTAAAGCATCTCCAGGATTTTTTCTCCTGTAATTTAGTGACATTTCTCTCATAGGCTAACCAGAATTATTTGCAAACTGTTATGGCTACTGCAGGCAAAAGAGGTCACCAAGCTGCAGCAGTAGCTGTAATTAACACAGGAGCATACGTCAATATCTAATTGACTTCAGAGGGAATTCAGAGCAGCCACACAACCAAGCAGCTCTGACAAGCTTTTGGCATCCAGAGAGCAGCTACTCCTGCCACAAGCTGGAACGAGAGCAGGAAGAGACCGAGAGGACCAGTTTTTTCTGCAAAGATTTTTCTAAGATCATTGTCCTTGGACGCATGGTCACATCAGATCCATGAAACCCACCCTGCTTAGGGATCCTCAGTTTAGATGAGCAACAGTGATGACCAGTCAGCAATTATTTACCATGGCTTGAATGACAGGACTGCAGGACTAGGCATGATGAATATGGGTTGCAGCTACAAAGATGTTAGATTGTGCCATTGGGTCGGAATGCAACATCTCAGCACGAACAGGAGCCTTAGGCGGTCATACAAGGAATCTGGGAGGAATGGGCTTGGAGCATGATTTTTTGCCCCTGAGAGCAATGTGCTGGGTAATTGTACAGAAGGAACAGCTCTTCTTTGAGAAGCAAGCTAATAATCACATTTTTTTTCTCTGTAATTAGTCCTGATAGTGAAAGGTATAGTCCACCACCCCCTTCAATCAGAAACACAGACAGTGTTAAGAAAGAAACACTTATGAAAGTTAGAGCCCAGCCAGATGCACATGGTGTTTTGCAAGGGTGGGACACATCCCTATTCTGAAATGAACCATAAGGTGGCACTGCTTTAAAACATTAACTGAGAAGATTCTTCTTGACATTTTTTATGCTCTACAAAACCCCATAGAGTTCCCACTTTTAATTTAAGTGAATCAAGTCATCCTACAGAAACAGCAGTGATACAGTGAGAGTGTACATCATTGGCATTTTTACTTTCACACATATCATTTTCTCAGAAATCGCAAAGTTTTGTTCTGAAAACCAAAATGTCTCAGATACTTTCATTCAAGCAATGCAACACCCATTTCAAAATTTATGTTTGTGTGTGTAACAGCCAGACCTGTCTTCTCTTTCTGCAGCCTCTGACATATAAGACCATAAAGGTTCTGCTCTTTCTCTGTGCATGGCAACAGCCAACAAAGACAAAGGCTTCTGACAAGTTATTTTCTAGTTCACATCTAATGTGCAGGACAAGCTGTCAGATAAATGCAGTCTTTGCAAGTGGAGTTGCAGGAAGTTCCTAGTGGTTATGGTAAAATGACCTGAGATACCCTGTGTCTATTGATTTGCTGCTATATTAGACCTGGCCACCCTTTTAAATGAATGGTGAAAGGGACATAAAGCCACCTATAGAAAGGAGACTATGACAGTCTGAGAGAGTATAGTAGAAGAGTGTGATGTGTGATTCTTAACAAACTTCCTGCATGCAAAAATAAGGACTCTCCTAAATCTCCAAATCCCATGGGCACAGAGAACCAGCTGCTGGTTTTGTGCCAGGGTACAGTACCAGTTTTACATAGCACAAGAAAAAGAAACGGGTCAGAAAATAAATGCTCACTGACTGCAGAACCTTCTGTTGGGTTGTCCTGTAAGAGTCTAACTGATCTGAAAATAACAAGGCCATGAGTTCAGGTCCCCCTTGATCTTCTGTATCTAGCCAGCCTCCTGCCCTGCAAAGAACTCCTCAGCTCTCAGGCAGTCCTTTGCTATGAACAATGTGAGGCCTTTAAACCACTGTTATTTTTGCAGTCTCCACCACAAAGTATGGCTCACCCACCTCCAGCTACCACATGCTATGTAGAAGAACACAATAGGAAGAGACAGCAGAACTACCTGAGCTTAGCTTTAGATATCTTCTTTCTTACAGGTACTTTTGATCTAGCTTTACATCCCAGTAGTGACCTCGCACTGACACCTTTTCAGCCAGTGAGGTGATGGACAGGCCACAGGCCCCTTTCCAAGTTAACTGCATGGTAGAATGATAAACCAGTGTCAGACTACAGCTGACTCCAGGATGTGCCATTGCCAGTGAATTGACCCAGGCTGCGTGTTGACAGACAAACAACGTCTATTCATTGATGCATCTCTTTGGATTCATGTATTCACTCTGCCCATGCAGCAGTCTCAATACACAGTCTGGCAGAATGCAAAGCAGTCAAGTGAAACAGCTGGAGAGACACCACAACTGTCCACGCATCTCTGCATGAGGATGTTCTCACTTACTATTACCTTATTTGCATTTCAAATGGGAGAACAGGCTATTTCATATCAAGAATGTAAACACAGATCCCATCAGAGTGCAGTGACTCAGATGATTTTGAGCTGATCCCTACCATTCTGGCAAGGTAATGGGAAGCTCATTTCAACTTCAGTTGGCTGAAAAACCTTCCATGGATTCAAAAACCAAAAGACAACAATAGTGGGAGACATGAGGATGGATGAACTTGTGAATATCAACATTCAGAGTTAATAAGATTCTACCAGTAAGGTTCATATGATGAGTTTTAGCCTTTTTTTTTTTCCTATTTTGATCATCCAAGATAGTCTTTATTTCAAATATCACCATTGGGGCAGTAATTAATTCAAATGAAGTGGGATTTTCTCTAAATGAGCAAGAACTTTTGAGAACATTCTGAGCTTCGAACCTTAACAAAAAAAGAGAAGTATTTATCTTTAAAACTTAAAAATACAACTTTTAGAGAAAGCAAGATTTTTTTTTTTTTTAAGTCTGCAAGTACACTGTGGAATGGCACACTGGCTTTCTTTAAGAAGTGGGCTACCAAACTCTCCTTTTCTGTCCCCAGTCATAGCTAACTGAATACTATCAGTGGCAGTGAGAAGCTCTTGAACCTACTTGACTTTTACAGATCTTTTTGAGTTGGATACTAATAGCAGTTACCAAACTGGAGCCCAAACATTAAATACTATTAAATCCTTTGAATCCAATACAGAAGCACTTTGATTATACCAGCTTTGTGTCATCCCAGCTGAGGTCATGACTCTTAATGCTCATCATATTGAATATTCCTGCCATATTCAGAAAGCTTGATTATCAAAATTATCCTTTGTGTCTCATGGGTAATTGAAGTTTATACATTTCATATAAAACAGGTTTTGTACCTCATTAAACAGATCTGTCTGTATTTCCACAATGTAATTCCTGAACATAATCTGTGCAGTTTACATGCTCATGGCTGGATGGTATGATTATGGTAACTATACAGTAAACTGGGCTTTAAGTCAAAACTTCTAGAAACCCACAAATCCAGTGGCAGGGATCCATCTTTGGAAGCAGATTGATTTTCTGTGCTCCAAACAGGCATGCAAAATGGCATCATTTTGTTACGTTATTCAAGCTGTTTAGCTGAACAACATTTTATTAATGTCTAACTTACACTGGCCACTAATCATCACCTCTCTTTAGCAACAGGGAAAGTCCAGAAGGCAAATCATACACAGCTCAATTGGTTTAAACTAGTACCACAAAAATGTGACACACAGATGCTAATTCTTAGTCTGTTGTAGCAATGCAGGATACTAAAATAGAGTAAACTCAGCATGTGAGTTCACATACCTCCTTTTCTAGATACTGGTGAGGACTACACAGAAGTTCTCAATATCAATTCCATCCCATGTGTTTACCCCAAACACAGAAGTCACAACAGTACTTGTGAGGCAATAGACTCACTGTAAGACAACCAAAGTCTGAGGGAAAACCAAACATTTTACTCATTGACCAAATCATCTTCTTGGGTAGCACCCACAGAGAGGATAGGAGGGTTCACAACTGCCAAAGCATCCCAGGAGTCTTGTTCCTAGGTAGCAGCATGTACCACTGGCTAACAGAAAATTCTCAAATATACCATTAGTGAAAACTGGGACATACCTGCCCTTTTGTTTTCAGGAAGGCAGTGGATAGACTAATCTACCTTGAGTAATTTTTGTCCCTCTTTCACACCTCATTACCTGAAGAGCATCCTAGCAGCATAAGATAGCTGAGGGGAACCTGTACCCAAAGTCCTATTCACAAGGCAATGCCATGCAGAGTGTGGCTCTGAGGGGCCTTTCAGGAAAGAAGTGGCAAAGTGGGGTGCAGTGAAAGAGAGGGGGAAGAAAACATCTGATAGCTGCCTCACCCACTGACTGCAGAGAACATGGAGCAGCAGTGAAAGCCAGAGAAGGGGACCAGAGAGTAAGCCATGAAGGAATTGGGAAGAGCTACACAAACTTCTCACAGCAGGAGATGCTAAGCAGAGCTAAGGAAGCCAGTCACAGAGCCTGGAGGTAATTTTGAAAGGATGCACCACCGGTGGATGCACCCCAAGAGGATAGCAGTATGACTGAAGGTGGGAGGCAGTGTTTGTGGGAGCCCCTCCTTTGGAAGGAGAACAGAAAGGGAAATGCCCACAGAAATAGTTATCATGGATCTACCTAAGGTACAGGAAAAATGCCCTTTGTAGCTTCTGAAACAATGTTACTGTGAGCAAATGAACCTGATCAGCCTTTGAACAAACTGAGGTGTCAAATTGTAGAGTTCAGAGAAGCTGAGTAGAAATGTGCATCAGAATCAGCAGGGATACAGCTAGTGAGTTTTATGCCACTTAAAATGCCTCAGAAGAGTAGTTTCATGGATATTTCAATATGCATATACTTAATTTCATCAGAAATGTAATTATCTGTGTCCTAGTTCTTCAGTATACCTAAGTATTGTCTTACAAGATACTATGCCACATGAATTTCTAGATTTATGTTATAAAAATACATACATAAAAGTCTTGAATTATGTTCACTGAAAGCTGATCAGAAAACATTAGTGCTACCTGTAAAAGAAATACCTTATCGTGTTTGCATTAGTAATCCTGACTAGGTATTCATTTTTACCTTTGCTTTTTATTAATGAGAGAAGATCCTCCCCTCCAAAAAGAAAGTTACTTTATACAGCTAAAATTAGTTTACAGACTTCACTTGAAAAACTTATTTCATCATCCTGATTTCTACCCTTTAGTGGTCAATGCCTTTCCACACATGCATTGCTCTAAACCATTAATCCACCTGTGGGAAGGCAGTTTCCATAGGGGTGCCTGGTTGAAGTTGAGTTTAGCTCTTGGCAGGATTAAGCCCTATGAAGCAGAAGTAATTTATAACACAGGGGAGGTCAGAGTACAGTTATTCTCTACATGAGGCTGCAGATTATATCTCATGTGGCAGGTTGCCAAGGAGCTGCTAGGAGCAGAGAACAAATACAGATGGGAGGAGGTGGATGCACCAAGGGTAGAATTACACTGAAATGGCATTGGCTGCAAAGTGTGACAATAACAAGCAGTAGGAGAGGACAAAGACCAGGAAAGGATGCTCCAGCAGAACTAGCAGAAGAGTCCCTGAAGGTCCCAGCAATGCTTCATCCAATAGCTGAATTTTCACACCATAGCTCTGTCAGGCATCCCCAGCCCCAAACCACCCCTCTTCAGCTACTCTCTCCTCCCAATATTGCCCAGAGACCCAAGGCCCACTCCTCATGTGTTCTGAAGGTGCTGTCCTTTCCCTCTCCCACATCCTTCTTTTCAAATTGAGTTATGGGGAAGGAGAACTCACATGAGAAAAGTCTGAAATTGCTAAACAAGCTATAAAAAAAACCCTTAGTAAGCTCAGTGATAGATATAAAAATTTCACAGCTTTTCCCTGCAGAATCATTCAGCTATTCCAAAGCTGCACTTGTTTCCCAAGCACTAGCTAAGGAACATCTCTTTGTTCAAGAGAGCACTGATGCATGTGCCTACACAAGTGTATGCTTTTACAACACAGCAACTTAGAAAGGCAATTTCCAGTTGCCTAGGATAACACAGTCATTTAAAACCATAGGTTTTCCCCTTGGTTTCTCTGGAAATCTTTGCACAAGAAAATTTTCTCTCTTGCCCTCCCATGTACTATAATGATAATACATATTTACATCACTTCATGGTGGTGTCATGAGGATTCATTAACTCTTATAAGCACTCTGAAGATGAGAAGTCCTACAAGCATTAAGTTCTGTCAAGGCAAGGGCTTTTTAATGCACACTCAGCCATGTGGTGAGTACCTCTCCTATTCCACTGCCCTCATTAGCATCTCTAAACCTGTTTGCCAAAATCTGTCCTGCAGAGCAGCAGGACTGCTGTACAGGCCCAGGGGACTGAACCATCCAAATGAGTAAGGTTAACAGTGCTGATCTCAAGCACAGCAAAAATACTAAGAATACACACCTACTTTAAAAATTCCTACAGAAGCAGTGCCAAGCAAGAAAATGTGCTTATGAAATCAAAATGGACCCCAAAAGCAAGAAACAAGTGAACTGACTGGGGAAATTATTACTTTTTCTTCATTTGATTCAATGCCATGACTCCCTTTGATTCAGTGATTTGTGTCTTCCATTTCTAAATTGTATTCTGTCTAAATATAGTTATCACAGAGAACAGAAAACCCAGCCTGAACACCTGAGCACTTGTTACAGGCAGGCTATTCTGGAGGTGGTGGATCAGCACACCAGAACCGGCATTCAAAAACCACCTCCAGTGTGCTCAGCATTGCTGGGAATAATGACACCAGCACTTGGTTCATCAGGCAGCTCCTCTTCCTCTCCCCTGTCCCACCTCACCCATGGAAACCTGGTCCACATACAGTCCCTGGACCTAGAGCTGGAAACAGGAGCTCTCTGGTTGACTTCTCAGGCACATATAGTCTTTTTTCATCTGTCCCCACAGCGCCACAGTCTGATAGTGATCCCACATTCTCATCCAAATTCACTGAGGAACCACACCTGGGAAACCAGAGCATGCAGGGCAGGTTCCAACAAACTCGAGCCACCAGCTCTTGAGGACATATGAAGTGAGGCACAGCTACCCCCCACCCAAAGAGTCGTGGGTTTGTCCCCTGAGCATTGGGATCGACTCTGGCACCACCAGCTGCGCACAAAGGAGGCACAAGCACCCTCTGCAAGTGCTAATAACCTGTGTTATTCTTACAGCAGCATTCTTATAGCACTGTTTCCTATGCCCAGCTTGTCAAAGCACCGGCTTGCCCTCTCTTGACAGCAGTTCTAAAACTGTATACACATCTCTGAGAGGCTCTAGCTGAAGAATGTCATAGGGGATCCATAATTCAACATCAAGCAGTGCAAAAGCAGGTCAGGACACATGGTGGCACTGCCCTGAGCCCCCCTGGGGTCAGGGTGACTGCGGTGTCAGGGACAAGATTCAACCTGACTACAGCTTCCCAGGACTCCTGCAGGCAGCTGCTCTCCCTCTGTGCATGGGTCAGCAGCAGGAGTTGCACTTCTGTTCTCTCTGCCTTGCACTGCTGGATAATGGGACCCAGGGAAAAAAGGGATTTTAGGCTGCGATGAGGAATTCCTAAGCTTTTAAGAGCCGGCAAAGAGAATATGGCCACTTGTAAGTCTGAATGCTAGTTTGCCACAGGAGAATTTATATGATTTTTGCAATTCTAGGAAACTTTTCTTTAATGAAAACATTCTGTCACCACCTGTCAGGAATAAATTTAGGCAAAGAAAACAAGACAATATTGAACTAGAAGGCAGGATCTTGCAAAACGTCAGAGCTGATTCATCCCTTCCCATTCCTCCCCCCATCCTACTCCAGGCACCATGCCGAGAATACATTAACTTAACTTGCCTGGGGATTTACATTAGATTACTATCCATTACCAGGGACTTCAGATTCCTTTATTCTCCACCAATGTGTATTTCTGTAAGACAGTACTGAATAGAAGTAACTTCACCTTTTTTTCAGTTATTCAACTTCTGTAGTCTGGCGGCAGAGGCGCCAGGTACAAAAGTCTTGACTACTCAGTCCCACCCCTAGAACGGTATGCCAGTGTATTAGGATATAAATCTGTTATTTTTGTCTCAACATGCATGAATTACCTGAGTATTATATATGTAGATACACATTCTTGCTTGCTAAATCTGCACTGCTACTTTTCAGAATCTGAAAACAGTAGTTGAAACAAGTCACCTGTTGCAGGATTAAGTTAAAAATTACTCTTGGATAAAAAAAAAACTCTTGAATCACACATTAAAAGAATGAATGATAAATAACTATCAGAAAAAGGAGGCTTTTATTATCACCCAAGGCAAGGGATATTTTATTCTTTACACCCTCAACTCATTCTACACAGTTTTTGCAATGACAGCACTCAGGATTGCAGCCTAGAAAGATCTCTGGCTACACTTTTCCCCAGTAATCACAAAAATTGAAATTTATTCATGCAATATAACACTTATCGCCCTTCAGAAGGACCCTTTCCCTGCTCCTTTCCCTCATTCATTCAGTCCTGTGCTCAGCTGCCCTCCTGCAAGCCACAAAAGCACAGTTTGCCCAGACAAGTAGTTGACCTGGCAGCAGTGAGTGGCACTGAAAGCTTTGACAACCAGCCCTGCTTTCAACATCAGAGAAGGGAACAGAAAAAAGAAAAGAACATTGATCTAACCTTTGACTAAACATCTCCATGCCAACTTAACTATATCACTAGTGCCACGTCCAGTCATTTGTTGAACACCTCCAGGGATGGTGACTCCACCACTTCCCCGGGCAGTCCATTCCAATATTTGACAACATTTTCAATGAAGAAATTCTTCACAATATCCAACCTGAACTTCCTCTGGTGCAGCATGGGGCTCTGTCTTCTTGTCCTGTCTCTGGCTGCCTGGGAGAAGAGGCTGACCCCCACCCGGCTACAGCCTCCTTTAGATAGTTGTAGAGAGTGATGAGGTTCCCTCTTGAGCCTCCTTTACTCCAGGCCAAACGTGCCCAGCTCCCTCAGCCACTCCTCATACAACTCACTCTCCTGACCTTTCACCAGCTCTGTTGCCTTCTCTGGACACTTCAGCACCTTGCAGTGAGGGGCTCAGAACTGGACACAGGATTTGAGGTGTGCCCTCACCGATGCTCAGTACAGAGGGACGATCACTGCCCTGGGCCTGCTGGCCACACTATTTGTGAAACAGGCTCTAACTCTCAGGGAGATCCAAACAGACTGAATCTAAGTGGTAAAAAAGCAATGAAAAGTATACCTCTTCAGGTTTAACCATAAAAAGCAAGCAAAAGGATAAAAAATCCCCTCTATTTTTGAGCAAATCAATATTTATCATACATCCATTTACACTCATTAACTCAAGTAGGCCAGTACCAAAGGTTTGCCACCAGGGGATATGTCCTTTTTAAACAGTTAATGGAATTTTAATTAATTGTGTTACCTGAAAGTATATCTTGACAAAAAGAAGATAATTGAAATGCATTAAAAAGTGTGTTTATTCATCTGTCCAGAAATAAGCTGGAAAAGACAATGAGAACACGTAACAAAACTGGTTTTAGAATACCTGAAAAGAATGGAGAACTACTAGGAGACTTGCAAATTAGACTACTGGTACGAATAATTGTAAGCTAGCAAATGCCAAGACGAACAATAATAAAACAAACAAACAAACAAACTACTACAACAACAANGAAGAGGCTGACCCCCACCTGGCTACAGCCTCCTTTAGATAGTTGTAGAGAGTGATGAGGTTCCCTCTTGAGCCTCCTTTACTCCAGGCCAAATGTGCCCAGCTCCCTCAGCCACTCCTCATACAACTCACTCTCCTGACCTTTCACCAGCTCTGTTGCCTTCTCTGGACACTTCAGCACCTTGCAGTGAGGGGCTCAGAACTGGACACAGGATTTGAGGTGTGCCCTCACCGATGCTCAGTACAGAGGGACGATCACTGCCCTGGGCCTGCTGGCCACACTATTTGTGAAACAGGCTCTAACTCTCAGGGAGATCCAAACAGACTGAATCTAAGTGGTAAAAAAGCAATGAAAAGTATACCTCTTCAGGTTTAACCATAAAAAGCAAGCAAAAGGATAAAAAATCCCCTCTATTTTTGAGCAAATCAATATTTATCATACATCCATTTACACTCATTAACTCAAGTAGGCCAGTACCAAAGGTTTGCCACCAGGGGATATGTCCTTTTTAAACAGTTAATGGAATTTTAATTAATTGTGTTACCTGAAAGTATATCTTGACAAAAAGAAGATAATTGAAATGCATTAAAAAGTGTGTTTATTCATCTGTCCAGAAATAAGCTGGAAAAGACAATGAGAACACGTAACAAAACTGGTTTTAGAATACCTGAAAAGAATGGAGAACTACTAGGAGACTTGCAAATTAGACTACTGGTACGAATAATTGTAAGCTAGCAAATGCCAAGACGAACAATAATAAAACAAACAAACAAACAAACTACTACAACAACAACAAGAAAACCCCAAACCCAAAAAACTAACTAATTTACAAATAAAAGAGATAAAAAGTAGAATAGCTGAATCAAACTATCAAGCATTAATACTGTATTGCTGCAGGGGAATTTTTTTTTTTTTTTCTCCTGGAAAATATTTTGGTTTCCCATAAAGAAGAATAAAGAAATTTAAC